>LBNU01028887.1:111858-129679 GCA_014162995.1 Artemisia annua
TTGTTCTACCATTCTACCTATCTGTTTACAGTTTATAGTTTTGATCTTTTTTATTACCAAGTATCACAGATTTCTTTCGTGTTTCATGTTTGCCTGTTTCATATATGCACACGCTTTTCCATTGAATATATCTAAACTAAATCTGTCTAAAATTCACGATTTTTCACTTGCAGATGAGATTTCTTCTTCAGGACGCACAAACTTTGCAAAATTTGATAGCAAACGATCAGAGGTAATGTTCAATTACCAAACAGTTCTAAATGTTTTATTTTGGGCTTGAATCAGAAACTTTAATTGATTTTGATACAAAATATGCAGGTTTCCATTTTCCGAGCTTCGCAAAAAGGACACAACTGAACCTGAAGCCAAAGACGGCAGTGACACAGAGGATGATGACGACGAGGATGACAATGACGCAGAGGAGCCAGAAGATGACGCTGGAGATGAAGATTTCTCAGGTGATGAAAAGGATGAAGAAGACGATGATGATGAAGGAGACGCTGAGGATCCTGCGGCAAATGGCAATCAAGGTAGTGATGACGAGGATGATAATGATGATGATGACGATGATGAGGACAATGACGACGATGATGATGAGGAAGAAGAAGACGAGGATGAAGATGATGATGAGGAAGACCAGCCACCGGCTAAGAAGAGAAAGTGAGAGAAATTTGTCTTTAACAGGGAGATCTTCCTTGAATGTTCAATTATCTGGTATGTAGTAGAGAGGTATAACATTTTAGTTTCGTTTGTGACTTCGCGATTGTAGGATTTTGAATTATTTAAACCCTTGTTTGCAATGATTATCATGTTTTTTTTAATCCTCTGATGAAAGCTCCTAGACAGGGTTTGTGTTCTATAGCTTATTTTTGATTTTTTTCTTGAACTCAGTGTTTGAATTGGAAATTGCAGTCCATGCATCAACTGGTCAGAGGCGTTCATGAACACATTATACGTACCAAATACACACTTGCTTTTGCTTGAATTTTTCTCATGTTTCTATGTCAATTCGGTTTAGCGACTTATTAGGATTGGTTTTCTTTAATTTAATTGACCTCACTTTAGCTCTAGACTCGTCTTGTCAGTTACAGGATGATCTTAAATTTGTATTTTGTAAGTATTTGTCGCAGTTACTTGGTCAAACAAAAAGGTTGCGAGTTCAAGTCCATTAGGGGATGGTGTATTTGTATCGTATATAGTGAGACTGTAATGCTTTGTCTGTTTTAAAAAAATAAACTCAGTTTTTTTACAATCATATTTTCATTTCATTTTTACAAATCATCTGCAGCAGTCTACATGTTAATGTATATCACTTGTTCATTTTTATTTTATTTATTTATTTATTTTTTTTTGCTGTCTTTATTACATGGTTCTAAAAGGCTCGCAAATGCGTGAGGCTTAGTCATGCCGCCACGCTGCCTTATGCCACGTTGTTTTGTAAACTCGGTATATATGAAATATGATATAAATATATAAATATTTTCATATTTTGTGCCGCCTTATGCCACACCTTATAAAGGCAAAAGCTTCACCTTGGCCGCAAAGGCGTGAGGCTTGGTCATGCCGCCACGCCTCGCGCTATTTATAACCTTGCTTTTTTTATCCAAGTTGACTAACATTACCAAATGTAAAAATGTTTGACTTGTGATTTTATGAGACAAGATAAACCAGAGCTCTAGTGCTAGATTGCTTAGATTTAGAGCAGTAAAAGGTCTTAATCTGATCCTTTTCACGAATAGTGGCCTTTGAACGGTTCTGCTTAAATTTAGAGCGGTAAAAGGCCTTTCTATTCATTTTTCAGTAATCAGTAATCTCCATGTTTTAGGACTTATAATAATAGTATTAGCAGGGTACCCGCGCGTTGCGGTGGCGGGTATCCTGTGATTAAAGTTCAGAAGCCAACAGAAAAATATTGACGAACTGATTAACTGGAGAGAAACAAAAAGAAAATAATCTCGGTCCGGTTCGCCCATTTTTACTGGTTCCGCCCGGTCCTCTTCGTTTCGTTCTCGAACAGCTTTTATTTGCTAGGTGAACCGATGGCGACTCCGGTTCCCGGTTGAACCCGTTGGTCCGGTAAGATTTTCAAAACCATATGTACTTAGCATCCAACATGTATCAAGCTTTGTGTGTTTTATTAATTTGTAAAATATTATAATAACATGTATTTTTCATTTTAGGAGTGTTTTAAAAATAACATTAATTAGTGTATTTAATTAGTTTATATTTGTACCATATGCCTTGTCATGTGTATTGCTTAAATTTAAGGTTTTTTTGGTAAAGAGTTTATACCCGGTGAATATATTAAAAAAGAAAAGAGGTTCGGTACAAAAAAGGATGGTAATGAGCCACCCTAAACTCAAAACAATATGATTTGCCCATACTCAAAGGATAACAACCAACGCCTAAGAAACGAAATAGAGGCTATAAAAGAATATAAACAGTGACCGCACAACCTCTACACTGAACCAAGACTAGCCTATGATTTAAGAGACATTTAATGGATGAAAAGTTTGTACCATATGGTTTATCATGTGTATTGCTTAATTTTAAGTTTTAGGTGCATTTAATGAAAAGAGAGAGTGATCCCTTATTATATGTAGTATAGATTACATTGTTTTCTCAGAAAAAGCATATAGTTGGATGTTCACGGGCAAGGAGTAAAAAGTTATGGTCGAAGGGGGCAAGCTTTTTATTTTTCTACAAAAAAGTGGGCTAAAATTCTTGTCGCCTACCGTGCCCCTTGTAACTCCGCCATGGTTCCCAGATAACATACTCTTACAGTCGTACACAATACCGTAACACCATTCATAATAAATTATGAAACAGATATCTCAGATTACATACATTAGTGAAACATGATAATAATCTCCTTATTTGAGAAGGTTTAGTTTTACAAACCTCGTTTATGAGTTTTCCTAGTAAAAATTACTACGCATAAAGTATCGTAACGTAATTATCTACGTAGTATGATTCTACACTACTCGTTTTTGCCACTTTTAAGACTTTTAACTGAATGATACATTCAGTAATTTCCGTATTTAATAACTTCAAAATTAATAAACTTGCTAGCTAGTTTCATTCCAATGTAATCTTCCTTTTATGTACATGTCTACAGATGATTAATCAATATAATTTTGGTCATGTCATTGAAAAGGATAAATACAAAACTAAACACGAAGTAGACATTCTTTTTAGAATCATGATTTTTAGCTTTTTTTAATTTTTTTTTAATTTTTAATTCAAATGTATCATTTTATCTTTTTAAAACACTTTTGTCTCCTCCAACCACACAGTTTATTTGGATGCGCGTTTTTAACAGTTCACGTATCTTATACTTTGAGTAAATGCAAACAGTAACTATATTACATGATAATTTTCCCATTTGACAAATAATGTGAATGCAATGCTTTACTATCTTTGACCATCAATTTTCTTAGAATGCATAAGAAGTTATTATATTTGAATAATAAATTTGTCCAAAATGGTAATATTTTGATAAATGTAAATAGTATCTTTTTGTACTTATAAATGATGGATTTTAATGTAACAGACAGTCAACTCATAATTTCAAATGGTTGATTGTTGAAACTTGAAAGTTTTACTATATAAATGAATCGCTGCTTAGACTCAAAATGTGATATCAAGTCTAAAAATGGTTTCGAAATCGAGGGTTCTGCTTTTTGCAGTTTGCTTAGTATCTTTAATCTCTCAAGGGCTAGCACGAACATCATCCGCTATTTCCCCTAGGCCTTCGAAGGCGTTGGTGGAATGTTATGATGCAATGTTTGATCTCGGGTTCTGTAACGGTGAAATCATAATGGCTGCACAAAGTGGCCGAATTGGTTTTGGCATCGGGCCATCTTGTTGCAAAGCTGCCAGTAAAATAACTTCCGGATGTTGGTCTATGTTGTTTCCTTTCAATCGGCTGTTCTCTCGAGTCCTTCAATTGAGTTGTGCTCGGTTATCATTGACACCACCTCCACCATCTACAAACACTCCATTGTCAAATTCTAAGGGGCCGGTTGCTCCAACTCCAGATGCTCTACCAATGAGTGCACCATCCCCTGCGGTTGAGGGGCCGTTCATGGATACACCGATGGTTGCACCGTCCCCGGCAGTGAGGGGCCGGTTATGAATACACCAAGTGATGAGGGTGATACTGAATAATCATTTACTATCTTTGATTTAGGCAATTCACTTATGATATATGGAGTATGGATCAAATGAGAAATAAAATTAAAATGAGAAGGGTGAGAAGAAACCACAACCGCACATTTCAGATGCACCTACAAACATAGATGCATCTCCCCTTAAATTTCTCCCCCTCAATTGAAATATGTGGCTCTAATTACTTCTCATTCTTCTCATTTCAAATTTTCTTCTCACTAGATCTATTCCCTATACATATGAGCATATTATTAGAATTTCTGTTGTTACAAATGCATTTAGTTTATACCCCATATGGGTCAATAAGTTTTTGCATCTTAATGTTGTATTATTTCCCATTTGCTAATATGAATATGATTTCGTATTTTAGAGAGTTATTATAATTAAATATATCTCATCGATGCAGTGTTAAATATTTGAGTGTTCACATTAAGAGGACTCGAGGAAAATCAAAAGATACATTTTGCAAACACAGGCTAGATTGTTATAATTTGTAATCTTTAAAATAATACGAAATAAGAAAATTTTTTTACTAACCAATCGAAAAGTTTAATTTTGAAATAACTTATTTGTCGTTGTTATTAACTAGTTATAACGCCCGTGCACGCACGGAGATTTTGGATCCAATGTCGCGGTAGTCTCCCTAGTAAAATGAGACCCCTGATAATTTCGAGGAACCTCGAAAACAGACCTTTACATATACATATTTCACTAAAGTAGCTTTTAATAAGTAAATGTTACCCTATTTCATTGTACATTCTTTTGCCTGAAGTACAACAAAGAAATGCTAGTAAACCATAGCGAGGTTAATTAAAGTATATGTTTGCATTGACAAAGACCACAAATTTTTTTCATGGTAAAATGCACTTCTAATATCAACAGCAACCGGAAAAAGTATGTGTTATTCCTTTCCGAGTTAAGAAAATAGAAATTAACACTTACATTATATCTACACATAGCTTCATAACCCGCCCAATGGGCGGGCTAGGTTTATGTATTACTTGACAAATTTTGAGACTACATATATAGATAATCGATAACGTTAAATCATATAGAAATACAATAACTGAAATACAAAGAAAGTTTTCTCTTAATTTCTATAAACATAACAATCAAAAATCAAAAGTGTTATACAATAACTGAAATACAAAGAAAGTTTTCTCTTAATTTCTATAAACATAACAATCAAAAATCAAAAGTGTTAAAAAGAAAGATTGTCATTATTCATATACGAAATAAAACTTCTTTGTACACGACATTTGTTGTTGAGTTTGTGTATTCGCTCTCCTTGTCACAACAAAGCACCTTCAAACCTTTTTTCATCTTCACTCTAAATTCCGTCCAAAACAACACTGGAGCCGTCTTTCTTGTTTCCAAAATACGTTAGCCAGACTTCTTTTTTGCTTCATTTGTTTCATGTTGAAAGAGTGCCCTATTTGTTGAAGTGATGAAGTCAATTAAGTCAACTAAAGTTGGTCACATAACTACCGTGCACTGATATAAATATTGCCACCCTAAGCATACATTTAAACATTAGTTCGACAAAATAAAGTCAAACCAGCAAGTCAAAATAAGAACTCTTGAAATCAATACCACTTCATTCTTACCTTCATTACCATCATTTTTGCTCTTAGTGAAATCAATACCAAGAATGAGGTTAAAGTACTCATGTCTTGCACGTGCAAGATCATCTGTTACCTGCATAGATAAAAAGTTCAATTATAAATTGTAACAGATGCAACAAACCATGTGATTCTTGAGTCAAAATGTGCCACTGCTTTCACATGCGGAGATGGAAACACCTTCTGATTTGATCAGATGAGTACCACCTCTGTTACTGATATCAAGCCTCTAAAAACGGCCAAGAGGATCCTGTTGGGCGGGGGTTGCAAGTGTATGGTGGTTGTTTGAAATGTTGGATTGGTGGTTGTGGTGGTATTATGGCGACTCAGTTTACTTCTGGAATCTGAAGAAGTTTTGTTGATTATATTGAAGATGGTGGTGCCAAAATTGTAACCATCTGAATTGTTTGCTATTTCCCCTGTTTCTATTCTCAGTCTTTTAACTTCCTGCTTCAGCGCCTCAATCAGATCTGTAATGTTTGAATCAGATATAAAGTCGGGTGATTCTTGATCTGGCCTAGTCAAGGTAAGAATATTGAAAAATAGAATTGCAATTTTTAAAAATATAGCAATCGATAATTTTTTCTGCCTGAGTCATAGAAATACTCAAAGCCTCGAAAGGTACCATCACGTAACTGAGCTTGCTGTTCCATAGCCTGTATTCGAAGCTTAAGCTCTGTGTTTTCACAAGATATTCAAACTCAAATTTAGTTATTTGACGGCTTCATTCAGGAAACCTATAAAAACATATAATCCAAAATAATACCAAAAGGCCTCCTGCTCTTCTACACATAATCAAGTGGTGTTTGAAATTAAATGACAAAGCATATTTTTAAGAAACTCATAAAATTATAACAGGGTTTGTTGTATTACGTGTAGCACAACTGGAAGCTATCAGTAGTGAACTTGTTTTGATCATAGAGAACATGGTAGTGAGGGGGCGACTAATGCCCTGCAAATAGACAACCATGTAAATTTTACCTGAACTTGTTCTGATATACATTAGTTTCTGAACATGGTTGAGCATGTTGCACTCCAGCAATCAGTCCATCTTTGTATGTATAACCTTTCATAAGTCTGCAAGAAATCATAAGGTAAAAAAGAAAAAAAAAAAATAAATAAATAATTAAAACACTAAAAAATATTGAATCTTTATTATCTACCAGGTCCTGTAGTCAAAGAAGTGTGGCCTTGTACAAAAAAAAACTGAAAATAAGATAGCAACAAACCCAAGCTCATTGGTTTGTACAGTCACCAAATTCAGGATATTTTGATGAACAAATAAGGGCAAAGAGGTCATGTGACTAAAGTAATATTTAGACCAAACAGAAGCAACTGACTTTTAAGTTACTTCGTATTAGTATTGCTGACAAAGCATATATAGATCATGAACTATTAAGTGTCAACCCATGATAGTAGCGAACTATATAGATATAAAGCAAGTAAATATTAAATGGGCTGGTCAAACCGGATCATTCTGAATGGGTCATCCCAAATTATATATTGTACAACTAATGTGTTGAATATGATAATAAAAACCTACATTATTAGAAGAATAATCTATTTTTTTTTTTAATAAAGTGATTTTGAATATTTTATTTTATACTTTGCAATACTGTTTTTGACCTATCAGACCCATATCATTTTATTTATTTTTTTCATTGCTGTAACCTATTAATTTAAACAAACAACCCCTCATCAAACTACCCATTTTGCACATACGCCGCAATCATAGAACACCACGACACACAATCCTTTTTAAGCGACAAACAAAACAGCCGATACGAATCCTCAACCATATTACAACTTGCATACACATCGCTCAACCCACTCGAAACAAACACATTCCCATCAGACCCGTGTCTAACCTATACCCATGAATCTCCTTCCCCTTCCAAACATCCATACCCGAATAATGGACCTGTGGAGAGATGCACCAAACTTAACCCACATCAAATTAGTAAAGCATTTTAAGACAGATGGGTAAACATTATGATCTGCCAGAGTAACAAAATATCAGTTTTAGTAAAGTACCTTGAATCCCTCACAAACACAAACACACTAACTGTTGATACAAAAGTTGGGCGTGGCTTGACTTGAGTACCAATTCGGGTAAAGTTGCTTGAGACCTGCGCACTAAGAAAACAACAAACACCGTTAGGCTTATCGAGGGATTGTCTCCCCCGATTATCCTCCGGCGTGAGAGTAAGTAATCGTGTTTTGTGTTAAGGCTCGTAGCTTAGGGTTTTAGTATCGTACCTTTAGAGGGCTGAGGAGACCTCTATTTATACACACGAAACCCTAGTTGGTTTCGTGTTCCCCAATCTTCGGTATCCGATATCTATCAATAATAATAGAAGATATCGCATACCGGATAAGTGCCCATATCCGGGCTTGGGCCTGCATGGGCCTAGGCGTTAACTAAATAGTCCACTCGTGGTGGGCTTTAAGTATAATTATGTATTCGCGGGCCTCGTGGGCTGCAAATATCGTTGTAATGGCCCATTTGTGATGGGCTTGCGTATTGGATGGGTGCATGACCCGGATCCATACCATACGTCATCACTAACAAAAGCAACAAATTTACTAACGTATAAAAAAAATATAATAGGCATTAGGCAATAAACACATGATTCATAAACGAACCAAAAGCAACAAACAAAAAAACTAGAACCAACAAATAACAGTAATTAACAAAAGCAACCAGAACTTTAATCCCATGGTTGGGTTATGACTTATGAGAATGCAAAAGTTTGTAATGGTACATCCGTTTCTTTTTTTAATTTTACACTTTTGTCCTGCAATTATCAAAAAATAACCCTGAAACCCATGTGTATGTTTGTCCTTTTTATATGTTGGAGTATAAAAACGAAGTTTTATAAATTTTTTGCCTACTATGGAAATATTTAAGGTTTTTTTGTAATTACCATCTTTAAAAAAAAAAAAAAATTAATTCAATTATTACCAAATAATGTATGGATCCATTTTTTTGAAATGAAAAATTCCCAATAGGGGTTTTGTTTTATTAGGAAAAAGATAACTATTATTAACATATATATTTATTTAATGTATATGCATAAAATTACAAATATTCCTCTTTATGACAATAAGTAAAGCTATCCGAAAATGTGTTTATTTTTATGTTCAATAACGACCATGTTATTCCTTTTTATAAGATTAATCTACGCGTACAAGAAATATAAATTATGGTTAAAATTATTATTAAAAAATACACAGATCCACGGGTTACTCTGAGATGAAAATAAATACACGAGGTTGTACATATAGCAATGACGCATGTATTTTATCTTAAAAGTTAAATAAGATATTTGGAAAGCATTTTTTAAGAGTCATTAAGTGCTATTAATCACACGTAATGTTTATAACATGATATCAATAGTTAAATTTAAACAAAATTAACCTCACACTATGTTAGTTAAACAAAATCAAAATTTTCATCTAACAAAAATATATACAAAATAGTAATTGATTAATAAATAATAAAAATTTGATGTAAAACCACGCACACACCGGTGTATAACTATATAAGTATAAAAATGATTACATTAGTTTATAAAAATTCTTACTGAACAACCCATGTATGTACGAAGTAAAGACTACTTATATGTCACAACTTTAAAAACTAGTGATTTTTATTTATTTATTTATTTATTTATTTTATAATAATGATTTTCTCATTACAAAACTAACCTTTCAATTAGTCAAGTCTTTAGATATTTGTCTTATATCACAGATTCTAAAAACTAGCAAACTTACTTCTTATAGATACACCATTTATGGTGTATGGGGATATGCGGAAAAACCTTTCCAATGCAAATTTGCGTTTTATTAAAGCCTTTCGGCGTGCATGTTTATTTGATAGATCTGCTTATTTAATGGTTAAACTAATTTTAAAATTTTAAAGCCTTTCGTTGTGCACTTTTTGGGATGCCATTTTTATTGGTGACGACAGTGTCGTCACAAAATTTAAAAGGGACCACCACTTTCAACCTTTCCCACCATCAATGGCATAGTCAAACAAAAATCAGAGGCCCACTCAACTTAGCGACAACTATGTCGTCATCATGTTTTTTTATATATCTTCATAATATCTTTTCAATAAATAAAACAAATAAATAATTTTTTTTACACTTTGTGACGACATTGTCGTCACCAAACTTCTATTATTACTAAATTATTTTATTTTTTGTAATAAAAAGTTTTAAAAATTATAAATAATGATTTTTCAAAACGAGTTTCCTTGGTAAAATAAATTGTGACGACATTGTCGTCACGAAACTATTATTATAACTAAATTATTTTATATTTTATACTTAAAACGTTTTAAAAAGTCCGAATAAAGATTTTTTTTTAAGTTTTCTTATTAAAGTAAATGGTGACGACAAAGTCGTCACAAATTGTTTATTATAATTAAATTACTTTCTTTTTTATAATAAAAAAACTTTAAAAATTATATATGTATTTTTTAAAGTTTTCTTGGTAAATTACTTACTGACGACAAGGGTTTATTATAACTAAATTGTTTTCTATTTTATTATAAAAAGATTTTAGAAAGTATAAATAATAATTTAAAAAAAATGTTGTAAAGGTTAAAATGTATTAACGATGAGAAACACCGTCCTATTTTGTAAAACAAAATATAAATGATTTAAAAATGGTTTAAATTACTTTTTGTATTAGATGACGAAACAGAAGACAAATGTGAACATATATCACTTTCAAATAAACAATATAGCCACTTAGATTAATGATCTTAAGAAAACCAAACTCATTTTAATTCTATTCGTCAAAACGAACGGTGTTCAACTATATAAAGTTATGCTACTTGTTATATCCGAAGTTTTTCTACGCTGTCAAAATCGAGCATATAGAATTCATCTAAATCGAGCATAATTCGAAACTTCAATAGGATTCGAAAATAAACCTTTTATTTAAAACAAGCAGGAGTTCTCAGACACATTTCATATAGACTCAAACGAAACAATTTGACAAACAAAAGAGAACGTTGTTTTTAGTAGGAGTTCTCAGTTTACAGACTCAAATGACACAACTTAACAAGCATAAGAAAACAAAGTTTGCAACACACGACAAAGACCAAAAGAAACAACGAGTCCCAAAGTAAACACTCCCATACGAATTACTCCAAATGTTTTTCCATGTCATTATAAAGGTCGCGAAATAGTGTAGCTGAGTCAATTGTGTGGTTCTCGGGATGCATATACATTTCTACTGTTTTCTCGAGTAACTTTATCTTTAAAGTCAAGAACTTGCAGTTTGGGTGATATGCATTCTAGGACTCGATGTAGAAGGTCCTATGGAGTAAGTTGGAATTCTTGAAAGTACTGTGGAATGAGTTGGAGGCGTTGAAGCTCGAGGAGAATCGGTCATTAGACGGAGTCGTTCCTCCTTCCATAAAAACAATCTCATCCAAAACTCCTTGATCGAGGCTGTTAAATGGATGAGTCGATATGATATCGTTATACATGAGATGTTAAACGGATGAGTCGATATGATATTGTTATAATTGAGATGATGGTATCGTTATACATGAGATGTTAAATGGATGGGTCGGTATGATATCGTTATAATCGTTATACATGAGATGTTAAATGGATGAGTCGGTATGACATCGTTATACTTGATATAATGGTATCGTTTTACATGAGATGTTAAACGGATGAGTCGATATGATATCGTTATACATGAGATGTTAAACGGATGAATCGATATGATATCGTTATACTTGATATGATGGTATCATTATACATAAGATGTTAAACGGATGAGTCAATATGGTATCGTTATACATGAGATTTTAAACGGATTAGTCGATATCGTATCGTTATACATGAGATGTTAAACGGATGAGTCGATGTAATGTCGTTATACATGAGATGTTAAACGGAGGAGTCGAAATGATATCATTATACATGAGATGTTAAATGGGCGAGTCGAGATGATGTCGTTATGCATGAGATGTTACACAGATGAGTCAATATGGTATCGTTATACATGAGATGTTAAACGGATGAGTCGATATGGTATCGTTATACATAAAATGTCAAAAGGATGAGTCAATATGGTATCCTTATACATGAGATGTTAAACGGAGGAGTTGAGATAATACTTTCTGATGAACATGTGTGGTCCTCGGGATTCCTTACCATTTCCAGTGTTACGTCCAACATCTTTATTCTTGTCTCGAGCATGTTTATCGTGTTACACCCCGTGCCCGCTTTGACCAAAAATTAAAACTTTGCGCGCGGAAACGCTTGACTTTAATGGACATACCGTTACTCTTTTGACCATTTACAAAAATTTATAAACATTCAGACCTTGAGACTATTTTTAAATGAAACTAGACTCAATTACCTTTGAAACGCCGGATGGCGCGACCCGTAACGACTTACGGATGATTTTATACATAATAAACAAAATGACCAAAAACTGGAGCATATGACTCTATGCTTCTGGACATACAACCATATGGTCTAATCAGAAAACATGTGAAAGTCCAGCAATAGCATATGGCTTTACGCTTAAAAGTGTACAGCCATATGGTCTACTCAGAAACATATTCCCATAGCGTACAACAATATGCTCAGACGCGTATGGCTTTACGCCCCTGTATCAGAAACTGTCCCAAAATATACTTAACACATTTTCCGGATAATTCGACATCCATGACTCTAAAATTAATAAAACTTTCCATAAATCTTTAACATAACATAATAAAACGTTTACATATTCACTTGATCCGTTTACAACTCAAATGGCTAGAACGTCTACCCGCAGGATCCATCACCTCTTGGGATGATCTCACCACTCGCTTCCTTGCTCAATTTTTCCCACCGGAGAGAACCACAAAGCTAAGGAATGACATCTTGATGTTCCAACAACATCAAGGCGAAACCCTCTACGAGGCATGGACTCGATTCAAGGACTTACTCCAAAAAGTTCCTCACCATGGCATAGACCTTTGGCTCCAAGTCCAAATTTTCTATGACCATATCAATATCCCCACGAAGCAAACCATTGACCAAGCGGCCGGTGGAAAGCTACGTGATCTAAGTGCGGAACAATCATGGGAACTCATAGAAGATCTTGATCTCTATGACAACGAAAGTTGGAATGATCCCCGTGATTTGAGCAAAATGGTCAAGGCAATATCTTTGCCTTCGAATAATTCAAGCACTTCCGACCGTAGGATCATGGAACTTGAGGACCAAGTCAAGTATCTAATGAAATCCTACGAAGCTCCTAAACCTTCAAGCCAAGTGAACAAAATCACTTCTTCATGTGAGTATTGTAGTGGTCCCCACGACACTCGAGATTGCATGGAACTCCCCGAACAAGCTTTTGCGGACTACGCATCCTCGCGTACCGACGGAGCGGGAGAAAAGTGGTACACTTTCAAACCCGAGCCAAACCCTTACGGTGATTCTTACAACCCCTCTTGGAGAAATCACCCAAACTTTAGGTGGAAACAAAACCAAAACACGCCCCAAAACAATTTTTCCAATCCGCCTAATCGTTTTCAATCAAACGGTTCATCCTCAAACTGTACTTTCAATAACAATCCCTCCAATAACTATGGTAGTACCAATAATCTTGAGGGAATGATGTCTAAGTTTATGGCATCTCAAGAAGCTCGCATGACTAAGTTCGAATCCGAATTTAATCAACAACAAACGGAGATGACCAACAAAATAGACAACTTATTGAAAGCACTCACCAACCAAGGGTTGCCATCACCGAATAAGGACGCTAGGAACACAAGTAGCGGACCCCAAATCAAGGACCCCTCATCCTCTAAACATGTCCACTTTGTTAACGTTGTCACTATTAAGCCAATCGATAAAAATGAAGTAAATAGTGAACATAAGGATGAAATTAAGGAAGTTGAGGAGAGTAAGGAAAGGGAAATAGAAGAAGTAGATGATGGAGAGGACCACTTCAATAGGTTACCCACTAAAGAAGTACGTGCATACCATAAGGATTTATTTGATGACCCTGAGACGCCATACTTCCTAGGTAATCCAATTATTAAGACGGGTGATCCATCCAACATCAACATACCATGCAACATTGGACATGTGCATGTGTGGAAGGCTTACATAGACCTTAGATCCCCCATAAACATCATGACTAGGATCCATTACAATTGGATAATGAAAAAGCAACTTGGACCTAGGATATTTCCCAACACGGGTTGGATGAGCAACTTTGTGGGGAGAGTAAGACGATTGCGTGTGTATGTAGGAAATTTTACCTATGTTACCGACTTTGTGATCGTCGAAGATATTCGTCCGGTAGTAGTTGCATGCTTGACTCAAGTAGTTTTCGGTAAGCAATTTGTTGAGGCCTCTAAGATGAATTATGACCCATCTCTAGGGATAGTTAGATTCAAGGACGAGACCGATGAGGTAGCCTACCAAATGCCATATAAGATAGAGCAACTCCGGCTTTTATCAAACATCAAGAAGGAGCATAAGCAAGCGGTCTACTATAGGAATGATGAGGATAGACGTAGAGGGGTAGACTATGTCATGGGTAGAATATTTGGTTTCTACAAAGAATGCTTGCAACTAGGTCCGGAATATAAGACTAACCCGAGGATGAACTAGAGACCATGACCAACGATGAGGTCACGTAGTAGAGTGACTTTAAGTCTAGCTACAAGACTTGTTAATAAAGAAAAGCGCTTCTTGGGAGGCAATCCAAGCTTTATTTGTTTTGTTTGTTTGTTTGTTTGAATTTATTTGTTTCCGTATGTATGTTTTATTTTTATTTCTAATAATTCATGTTTCAAATTGCTTTGTGAAAATGCTTTATTTTGTTTTTAACTTCGTCTTAACTACATATAAAGGTATTTTGCAAAAAGATAAGTGTAAGGAAAATCTAAATTTGTTTATAAAGAACGAATTAGACATGAATTGTAGTAATATAAAATGAACATACATACTAGTATTTGTTTAAGTCAAATGCTTGTATCGAGTCATAATGAAATTTTGCAGGATTCCAGGAATTAAGGTAATTGTTTTTCCAGAAATTTTCCGGAAACTAAACATAAGAATTCTGTCAAATCAATTCTGACGGCGTCAGCCTTTAAAAGCTGACGGCGTCAGGTACCGATTCCAGAAAAAGTTTTTTAAATTTTAGTTTTTCTGCCGGATTATAAAAATTACTACATCTTTAATTCCAGGAATCTGCAAAACTTTCATTCCACAAGCATTATATCCATATATAGATTTTGCCGCCGATTTTATGCAAGGTTTGCCTAGATTGTTTTCTCAGGTTTAACAGGTTACATTGGACAAGAAGATGAACATGTAATCAAGTTCATGACATCAAGTTTTTGGCGTCGCTTTGATCTTGGAGCTTTTACATCATATTGGAAGAAGATCTAACCATGTTACCACACGATCCACATCAAACGAATCAGGGGAGTATTTGTTTTCATTCTTTCATTTTCTTTACTTTTACATCTTTTATATGAACGTTGGGGACAATGTTCGGTTTAAGTGTAAGGGAGGTAAATGAAGACACCTTAGAAAATGCTTTTACGCTTGATTTTTGTTTTGTTTAATGGTAGATGTGTAATAAAACCGAGAGAAATAATTGTTAGGGCAATTTTAGCGCCAAATTTAAAATTTTTTACAACATATAGGAGTGAAACTTTATGCATAATAGGCGTCTCATGGATAGGAGTTGTATTGTTAGGAAAAGCATTCATTGTTGGTGCTTGTGTGTGTACCGGTAGTTTATAGATTCTAGAACTTGCGTTAGTGACCATCCCAAATCCACAAGTGAGACTACATTCGTGTAGTTAGATTTACTACATGATAAGAGGCATTAGGATAACCCATGTTTTACACCCGTAATATAATTACATTGACTACATTGGACAAGTAATTTTCCCACACCTTAGCGTTGTACTCATTTTTAGTACACGATACCCCTAGCACACCTCTCAGAGCCTATCTTTTCGTTTCTAACTTTAAGCATTTTACTTAAAGGAATAATTTGTTTAAAATCCACCCCAGATGTACACCCAAATCGCCTTAGCCTACCTTGTATGCACTCATCTTTAGTGCATTATTGTTACATGTTTAAACCCTTAGTTAATTGTCTAATTGATTACATGGTTGCTAAGTCGAGTCATATCCTTGTACATATTATTTTGGGATGATTGGGACTCATGGGTAAAGTACTAATGTTATGGAGTAATGGGGATGATGTCAATTATTACCCCCACATGTGCGTTAATGTTTTAAAGTACTCCAAGTTTTTCAATTATCTTAATTCGAGTCATTAAAATAGTTAATTGTAAAGTATGTAAAAGTTCAAGTGTAAGGGGAGAACTGAGGCCCCTATGATGTATTATTTTGGATGGTAGGGTAAGTGTGTATGAAAAAAAATCGAAAAAACAAGAAAAACGAAAAAAAAATAGAAAAAGAAAAGTAGAAAAAACATACGGACTACCATCCCGTTTCCTTTTATTTATGTTTATGTTATTTTCTTTTTAGCTTAAGTCGAGTCGAGTCTTGGCTTAGCAACGCCACCTTGTGCATGTATTTGATCAAGATAATTAACTTGCCACCACTAAAAATACCCTTTATTCCAACAAACCGTGTTTATCATATCCCTACACCTAACATTACAACCCTTGAAAAGCCCTCTTTGATAGTTTATCTTAGGTGCATACGCCTAGTGGAGGAGGTTTTCGATCCTTCCCCAAGCCTATGGTAATCTATTTGCTATGACAAGTAGTGAGTGATATTTCTTCCATTTCCATTTAGTTATATAGGTTTATAACACCCGAGAGATGAGAGTATCCAAACACTATTTGCGAGGTGCTAGTATATGATTTTCGTGCTTGTTATGACTAGGGTGGAATAACTATTTGTTGTAATTACTTTTATATTAGTGTTAAATGACCCCTAGCTCATATTTTGATTGAAATAAAAGCGCATTTGCTTGAGGACAAGCAAATCTCAAGTGTAAGGGTATTTAATGAGGCGAAAAGTGTTACGCTTTTAGGGGGTCATTTAAGCCCTAATCCATAATTATTTGATCAAATATTGCCTTAAATCGTTCCTTTTGTCATTTTAGGTACTTTGGAGAAGAAATCTGGAAAAGGAAGCATTTTGGACGTTTTTGGAGCATAAAAGTGAAGAAAACGACAAAGTCTCAAATTATGCTGGAAACAGTACCTGACGGCGTCACTCTTTACAAGTTGACGGCGTCATGCTTTGACAAAGAGGTGGATGATTTTTACACTAGACGCCCCAGAAAGATTTTGGAGGATTTACACGTGACGGCGTCACGTGTAATTGGAAGTAGGCCGTCACGTTATAACTTAAAGAGAGACGGCCCAGAGAGATTTAAAGGGGGACGGCGTCAAGAGTAGATCTAAGCAATCCGAGAAGGGTTTTGGCGGCGAGGTGACGGCGTCACGAGCTAAAACGTGACGCCGTCAAGTTGTAAACTCTATATATATTCTTCTAATTTTCATTCATTAGGTGTGCAACTTTTGGGAGAACTTTAGGGATAAACCCTAGTTCGTAGGATACTGTATTTTCAGGGGTTTTTCACCTTTGAAACCTTGATGTTCAATTAAACATAAGTCTCCTTCCAAATCAATCAATATGTCCATGTGTTGTTTGATTATATCTTATGCTTGTCTTTACTTTAACATGCTGATGTGAGTATTTTATAAGCTTAGTTTTTCCAAAGAAATATTCGTGAGAATATTCCTCGGGTCGTGTCCCAACGAAGGTTTGACGGCGATTTCGACGTAACGATTGTGCTCGTGTGAAGTGAATGAGAAAATATTTTGATTGATGATTATACTACAACGGAAATGAAATATAAAGCACAACTAAGCACAAAGTACAAGCACATAAAGCATAAGCATCAAAAACGTAAACGTAAACAAAAATAAACGTCTAATTAACAAAATAAAACGCGAGTTTAAAGCTAGACTAAACCTACGGGCTCAAAAG
>LBNU01028887.1:142753-182458 GCA_014162995.1 Artemisia annua
GCACACATTGTTCCATTCATGCTATTTAGTTAAAGCAAGCGTCATAGAGTATATGAAACCTGCTTATCATACTTTCACATTACTATGTTTACACTTTTCATTACAACTTACATCCTTTAACGTGCGTTAACCATTTCCACATCATTACTTTTACCTCTTTTAGGTTACTCAATTCTTTTCCACATCTAACCTTACATAGGTTGGTTCGATAACACTTTCATCAACTTACATTTATCCTTTATATTCATTTTATACATTAACACGATCTCTTCGTGTTTAACTAGATAACATATCATTACATTCTTACTTGCATTCTTAACTCGTCTCTTTTTAGTTATTAGCATATTAGCTATACCATTTTCATCTCATCATTTTTTTGTCATCGTTTCTTTAATCCCATTCTTTACTTTTCATATTAATAGACACTTGACCATTAGTGTGTCAATTCACATTATACTTTAGTGCATTTATCATTACTACTTTGCACACTTTAAGCGTCAATTACTTTAATTCACTATTAGCCCATCTCTGATACCACTTACTATTTCTAATCGCATTTCGTTAGTTTTAGATATGTTTTTTCATAAAAGATTATAATAAATACGTTTATTAAATAAAACGAAATGCTTTCTTAATATTGTTGACTTAACTAAGTCAAGGCTATAAAAATGTGATATTACCACTATTGGGTTCATTCTAGTAGTTCCATTCTCCATAGTTCACAAATTCTCAAAAGTTCCAGTCATAACTACGTTTGTTAAAGAAATGTAACCGGTCAAGGCTTATTTCTTGTTTATTAGGATTTCTAGTGCCAAAGTCACGCAGTGGCTAAGTTAAGGTATAAAATAGTTTGCATAGGATGCTAAACATGTTATATAAGCCTCTAGTTTCCACATAAAATCACAAGATTCAAGAAATCATCAATAGTCTATAGGTTATGTTTGTGAAAATGTAATGCGGTAAGTTTTGAAAAGGTACCCTAAATTACCGGTTTTCACACTTAACCTGCCACCACAGTGAACTTAGCAGGAAAGGGTAATTGCATCATTAGGAACCAATTGCTCAATCCAATCAAGGGCTCTTCCACAGTCTCTACATTTTCCTCTTTACAAAAGGCTTCAAGACTGTGGAAACACTCACCTTGACTAATATTGTTATATAAAGTTGTAAAGTTATGCGGATTTTGTTTTAAAGTTTTGATAATATGGTTATAAAGTTGTTTATAATTAAGTTCTCTTATAAAGGTGTTTTTTTATTGTATAGATTTTTGCATAGATTTGTTGTAAAAGTTGTATGCATTGTTGTTTTGTAAAGGATTGGTGACCACTAAATAATTAATGTAATTATTTTATTTGCCTTTTATAAATAATTAAAAGATTATAAATATCAAGTTTAATCCTTTTTTTTCTTTTGTGCAGCTATTTTTAGCGACGACTTTGTCGTCACTAAAAAAATTATATCATTAATTTTATTTAATTTATAAATGATTAAAAAAGGTAAATAAATGTTACAGAAAATATTGGTGACGACTTTGTCGTCACTAAGAAATGATATAATTAATTTTTTTTGTTCAATAAATAATTAAAAATGGTAAATAAATAAATTTAGTGACGATTTTGTCGTCACTAAATCATTATCAGTTTTATGTAAAATAATTTAGTTTATGCAAAATATTGGTGACTACATTGTCGTCACAAAGTTGCTATGGCCCACTTGCGTTTAGTGTTTGCGTTGGATACTTGTGGGCCCTTTTTGTCGTCACTAATTACACTGCAATATGTCGTCACGAAGGTGTTTTGTGACAAAGGTTTGGTGACGCGAAATCCGTGACGACATATCGTCACAAATGCACTTGGTGACGACATCTAATGTAAATTGGCGGAAAGGTGTTTTTGTTTGTAGTGGGATCGGTCACCTCAAAGGAGATGCGTCTCCCCTTGTCACACCCCCTCCAATGAACATGTCGCCAAGGCTAAATTGGGAGGACTTGGTCGAAAATAAGATCGAGTCATGTGAGAAGCTTGGCACAAAAAACCACCCCAACAGTACAAAATTATGACGTTTGGTCATTTAATAATAAAAAAAATCTTTTACAAATTATATTTATCCCTATAAATATCTCAACGCTCTTTCATTTTCATTCAAATTTAAAAACATATTCTTTTCTTATACACTCTACACATCTCATCTAAAACAAATGGATTCCGATAAATTTTTTTACATAACGGTCTAGAGTTTTCAAAAGAGACCGTTATGGTGTTGCAAGCTTCCACTTTTACAATCCCAAAAACTCCACGAAACACGATAGATAGAGATCGTTACGGTGCTCATGATCGTCTAGTGACCACTTACTTCTCTGAAAACCTAATGTATGACGAATATACATTCAGTGAGCGATTTCGAATGAGCCTATTACTATTCACACGCTTTGTTCGGGAATTAACTGATAGTGCGTTGTAATTTTAACAAAAGTAGTGATTGTACGGGAAAAGATGACATTTCCTTATTGATGAAGTGTACGTATGCAATTTGTCACTTGGCATACGACACCGTTCCTGATGCTCTAGACGAATATCTAAAAATGGGTGATAAAACTTCCCATGATTCTCTCCAAGCTTTCTGTAAGGCTATTATGGACTTATATAGAGACGAGTTTTTGTAAAGGCCTACTTATATTGATGTTAAAAAACTCTATGCTTTTCAGGAAGAGAAACATGGTTTTCGGGGATGTTAGAAAGCATTAATTGCGGGTTGGCCATGGGCTAACCGCCCAAATGCACATCGTGCTCAATAGTATAGGGGTGATCACAGGACAAATCCATTCAGTTAATTCCCGAAAAAGCGTGTGAATAGTAATCGGCGTTCGTAGGAAATCATCATCACGATGTTGCTCCTCTGGATAGAAGTCGAAAGAGATTGCTGATGAGACGAAAAATGTTACGTTTTTAGGGGTCAGTTTGAGTCCTAATTCGTATATTATTGGATCGGATTTCACCCAAAGTCGTTTCTTTTCTCATTTTAGGTACTTTTGAGGAGAAAATCACAAAAGAAGCATTTTCGGAGTGAAAAAGTGCGGAAAACAACAAAATCTCAAAAGACCCTAAAGTGCAAAGAAGGTGACGGCGTCACAAGCTCCAACGTGACGACGTCAGGAACAACTGAAGTGAAGAAATTGGAAGTTACTCATGACGGGCCAGAGAGTTTTTAGCCTAGTTTGGTGACGGCGTCAGGGAAGGCCGTCAGATCTGGAACAAGGCGGCGTGACGACGTCAAGAAGGCCATCACAAAACCCTAATCGTCGGCGTGACGGCGCCACACCTTGGGCTGACGCCGTCAGCCCGTATTCTCTATATATATAGGACGAATTTTATTGTTTTAAAAGAGGATAGGTCTACTCAATTAGATTCCTATCTAGGGCTGAGATTTTTGTTTTCTTGTTTAGGTAGCTTTCTTGTATCTATCTTGTTCTTTTGTTGTTGTTCGTAAGTTTTCACTGGTATTCCGTTTGCCATTATGGGAACGCGAATCCGCAAAAATTTTCACCAATCGACCAAATCACTTACTTTTATCCCTGATCACTCCAATATGACATCTTGATGTTCCGATACATCATGATGATCTTTTCCCCGATGCATGGACTCGTTTCAAATATTTAACTAAATAAAGTCCTTCACATGAATCTTGATTTATTGCCTCTACTTCCAATTATTTCGCACACTCGTCATCGACTACGAAACCCAAAAGAGCCTGGCGCCTGACTATGTAACGGATGGAGGATGTTCTGGGAAGTATGGATGTGTACAAGACGCATGGGAAAGAACGTTCTGAGATTCACTCCCAAGTACGAAGTGGAACAGTGGGACCCAAAAAACATAAGTGTAGAGCTATTTTCAATTTGGAAGGATCAATCGAAAAGTTTGTTTGGGGATGAATATGTTGGGATACCTAAGTGGATNACTTGGTGGAGAACTTAAGGTTAAACCCTAGCTCGTGTATTACAGAGCCTTAGAGGGTACTTTTACCCCTCTAACTTGGCATGGTTTTATCTAAGATAGTCTTCATTCAATCCATACCACCATATGTCTTATGATGTTGTATGATTTTATGGTTTGTGCTTTTCTTTCCTTTAACATGCTAGCTAAATTACACTTGTTGTTTGCTTAGATCTAATGAAAGCCTAACTTACTTGACTTATTCATGGGTGGATGTGTTGTTGTGATTGTGATGATGATGGTTTTTCATCTACGTTAGGACTTAAAGAAAACTGGGCTACCCTCCTATACGGTAACAGGAGCTTGAACGTCTTAGGAAACGTGAATGCGTATGGCGTTAGATCGATTTTTAAGGTATTATTTCATGCGTAGGTTGATATCGGTGAGCTTTATGAGTAGGATAGCTTGACGTATCGTCGATAGAGTGAGGTAGGAGCCTTATTGAGTTAGGGGGAATTGGAACGCCTCCCACTCACGACGTTGTAGGAAACACCGTCATTCCACGGCAACACTCAACATACTAATTACATGGTAAAGAGCATAGGTTAGGGAGTAATGAAATCTAAGGTAACACTATTTCCCCACCATGTGTTTTTTCTCCAAAAACTTTAATTAAATTGCTAAGGTAGATACTTGGGTTAAGTTGACTAGCAACTAATTCCGCCCCACTCCTTGCACAACCGAGGATGTTTTCTGCCTGTTCCATAAAACATAAAAAGTATCACAAATACAGTGCATCCTCCACCCTTAGACCTTAAGTTAGAGTGAGTCTTTAACCTAAACGAGACACTATTCCCTGTGAGAGAACGATCATCCCCCCGGTACTTGCCACTGACACTATACTGGACGAATCGTCAGGTACACTGCGCCTATTTTCAATTTGGAAGGATCAATCGAAAAGTTTGTTTGGGGATGAATATGTTGGGATACCTAAGTGGATGTCATGTAACACCATAGTACAAAAGAAACACATAGGTAATCTAGATACAATGGAGGATGAGGTGGATGATCCAAGCCCACAAAGTACCCCACAAGTCCTGCCATCATCTGAGGCACACACACCGCCCGTGACTTACCCGGAAGAAGTAGTTGAGACTTTAGGAATCCCGATAGAGGTAGAACCTTTGAACCAAACACAACTAGAGGATATAGGTTTGAATGCTTATAGTGATCACAACCTTACTCTTAGTTCTAGGGAATTTCCTAGTTTGATGAACCGGAGCCTCAACCAAAACCGTTAAGTAATCTTCCATCTTTAGATGTGAATTTAGGAATTGAAAAAGGTCCCGATCCACCCATCAAACCAACAAATCTTATAAGGCAACTGATTGGTTTGGCATGTGTTCTTTGGTGTTTTCAGGGCGAACAACGATGTCAACGTTATACGTCAATCGCCTACTTTCAACGATCTCAAAGCTAGGAAATCCTCATAGGTTCTAGTTGTGGCTAACGACGTGACTTATAAATGGGGATATTATCTTACTGATGGGATATATCTAGAATGGTTTGTTCTTGTTAAATCTATTTTACAGCTAGACTCAAATGAAACAAACCGAATAAGATATAAGCAAGTTTATGAAGCAACAAGAAAAGATGTGGAAGGAGCGTTTGACGTATTAAAGAAAAAGTGGGATATAATAAAAACTCCCGCACCGCCGATGTTTTATAAGAAAATAAAAGATATGATGTACACATGCATCATATTACATAATATGATTCTAAAAGATAAAGGAAAGGCAATCTCTTTCGACTTCTATCCAGAGGAGCAACATCGTGATGATGATTTCCTACGAACGCGTGAAGAAACGTTACAAGTTGTTAAAGATTTAGCCAAGGAGTAAACTCATCTAAGCCTTAAAGTCGATTTAGTGGAACACATTTGACGTAGAACAAATGAACACTAATTTGTTGATTCATTTTATTGGAATTTTATTGTAATATCTTATTTTATTTGAATTATTAATTTAATGTTATTCAGTTATTAATATAGTTTTAATTTTAGCATTTAAAAAAATAAAAATGAAAAAAGAGGGTGACCGATTGACTTATTACACTAAGTTATTTATGAAGAAGGTTGTAAAGAGAGAAAACTGAATTGACACTGATATGCCAGTAATGACCGCGGTCCTATTTGCTTACCATTACGCCTTTAGCATTAACCATTTAACTATAAACTTTTGGTCATGTCATTGAACGATAAATACAAAACTAAACACGTACCAAGTATATTGCAAGATATTCTTTTTAGAAACATAGATTTTTATTTATTTATTTATTATTATTATTTTATTTTATTTTTGCTCTTTTGTATAGTTTTTCTATTTCAAATATGTATCATTTTATCTTTTAAAAACACATTCGTCATTTCCAACCACACAATTTATTTGGATGCGCGTTTTTAATGGTTCACGTATTATCCTTTGAGTAAATGCAAACAGTAACTATATTACATGATAATTTTCCCATTTGATAAATAACAGACAAAATTTCACCGTTCGTCCCTAAACTCTACACGTTTCGTGCGTTTGGTCCTTAATCTTTTTTTTTGGCATTTTCGTCCCTGAACTCTGCAAATGACGACGCATATGGTCCCTGAACTCGCGTTTTGGCTAACCATGGTCAATTTGCTTGTTACACACCTTGTGAAGTTACTAAAATGCCCTTTCTTTTTATCTTAATTTACAAAACATTTAACAAACACATACAATTAAACACACATACACAAACATGTGCAGCAATCCAAAAGCATTCAAACCCAGCTCCTAAATCATCAAACCTTGCTAAGTTTTTNCCTCTATATGGACATCCACTAATAATTATTCATAACATAATCCTTTTTTTCTTTCTTTTGTGCAGCTATTTTTAGCGACGACTTTGTCGACACTAAAAAAATTATATCATTAATTTTATTTAATTTATAAATGATTAAAAAAGGTAAATAAAGTTACAGAAAATATTGGTGACGACTTTGTCGTCACTAAAATTGATATAATTAACTTTTTTTGTTCAATAAATAATTAAAAATGGTAAATAAAAAAATTTGGTGACGATTTTTCGTCACTAAATCATTGTTAGTTTTATGTAAAATAATTTAGTTTATGCAAAATATTGGTTACTACATTGTCGTCACAAAGTTGCTATGGCCCACTTGCGTTTAGTGTTTGCGTTGGATACTTGTGGGACCTTTTTGTCGTCACTAATTACACTGCAATATGTCGTCACGAAGGTGTTTTGTGACAAAGGTTTGGTGACGCGAAATCCGTGACGACATATCGTCACAAACGCACTTGGTGACGACATCTAATGTAAATTGGCGGAAAGGTGTTTTTGTTTGTAGTGGGATCGGTCACCTTAAAGGAGATGCGTCTCCCCTTGTCACACCCCCTCCAATGAACATGTCGCCAAGGCTAAATTAGGAGGACTTGGTCGAAAATAAGACCGAGTCGTGTGAGAAGCTTGGCACAAAAAACCACCCCAACAGTACAAAATTATGACCGTTTGGTCATTTAATAATAAAAAAAATCTTTTACAAATTATATTTATCCCTATAAATATCTCAACGCTCTTTCATTTTCATTCAAATTTAAAAACATATTCTTTTCTTATACACTCTACACATCTCATCTAAAACAAATGGATTCCGATAAATTTTTTTACATATCGGTCTAGAGTTTTCAAAAGAGACCGTTATGGTGTTGCAAGCTTCCACTTTTACAATCCCAAAAACTCCACGAAACACGATAGATAGAGATCGTTACGGTGCTCATGATCGTCTAGTGACCACTTACTTCTCTGAAAACCTAATGTATGACGAATATACATTCAGTGAGCGATTTCGAATGAGCCTATTACTATTCACACGCTTTGTTCGGGAATTAACTGATAGTGCGTTGTAATTTTAACAAAAGTAGTGATTGTACGGGAAAAGATGACATTTCCTTATTGATGAAGTGTACGTATGCAATTCGTCACTTGGCATACGACACCGTTCCTGATGCTCTAGACGAATATCTAAAAATGGGTGATAAAACTTCCCATGATTCTCTCCAAGCTTTCTGTAAGGCTATTATGGACTTATATAGAGACGAGTTTTTNTTCTATCCAGAGGAGCAACATCGTGATGATGATTTCCTACGAACGCGTGAAGAAACGTTACAAGTTGTTAAAGATTTAGTCAAGGAGTAAACTCATCTAAGCCTTAAAGTCGATTTAGTGCAACACATTTGACGTAGAACAAATGAGCACTAATTTGTTGATTCATTTTATTGGAATTTTATTGTAATATCTTATTTTATTTGAATTATTAATTTAATGTTATTTAGTTATTAATATAGTTTTAATTTTAGCATTTAAAAAAATAAAAATGAAAAAAAAGGGTGACCGATTGACTTATTACACTAAGTTATTTATGAAGAAGGTTGTAAAGAGAGAAAACTGAATTGACACTGATATGCCAGTAATGACCGCGGTCCTATTTGCTTACCATTACGCCTTTAGCATTAACCATTTAACTATAAACTTTTGGTCATGTTATTGAACGATAAATACAAAACTAAACACGTACCAAGTATATTGCAAGATATTCTTTTTAGAAACATAGATTTTTATTTATTTATTATTATCATTATTTTATTTTATTTTTGCTCTTTTGTATAGTTTTTCTATTTCAAATATGTATCATTTTATCTTTTAAAAACACATTTGTCTTTTCCAACCACACAATTTATTTGGATGCGCGTTTTTAACCGTTCACGTATTATCCTTTGAGTAAATGCAAATAGTAACTATATTACATGATAATTTTCCCATTTGATAAATAACAGACAAAATTTCACCGTTCGTCCCTAAACTCTACACGTTTCGTGCGTTTGGTCCTTAATCTTTTTTTTGGCATTTTCGTCCCTGAACTCTGCAAATGACGACGCATATGGTCCCTGAACTCGCGTTTTGGCTAACCATGGTCAATTTGCTTGTTACACACCTTGTGAAGTTACTAAAATGCCCTTTCTTTTTATCTTAATTTACAAAACATTTAACAAACACATACAATTAAACACACATACACAAACATGTGCAGCAATCCAAAAGCATTCAAACCCAGCTCCTAAATCATCAAACCTTGCTAAGTTTTTCAATGATGATTTTAATCCATAATTTATTTTCAATGATGATCTTTGCTAGGGTAAGTAAATCAATTGTTGACACCTTAGATAAGCATTGGATGACTACCAGGGGTGCAGAGATTGTGGCTCTATCTGTTGTTTCCACACATCTCCTAGATAAGCAGCAAAAGCATCAAAAATTTCTCCAGTTCCTTGCTCTATCCAAATGCCATGAAGAACTATCTTCTCGACAGAGTATTATTACTGATTATTATGATTTTGTTACGCTCATATTTTATTGTCATTTAATACTCTGCTACGAAGTAGGAGCGTTTATCGAAACCGTTAAAAAATAAAGAACGTTTACTCTTTACTGAACAGTTATTGACAGTGATACATTACAAAATAAGACCAACATAGTATTAGGAATACATAATCCATCGAGAAACAAAAGCTATTAGTGTATATTCACATATGTGGCTGCAATTAGGAACATGCCAGAAATATCTGTTCTGCATACCCTGCCCCTAATGCGTTTTGTGTGTATAGACAAGTATATGTTCCCCTGAATGTTACGGGAATCAACTGATGGGGCATGAGTTCTTATGTCAGAACCCAAAGTATTAATTTTGTATACCTGTAACTCTAGGTAAATCATGTTTTGTGGAACTTTTTCTTGTTAACCATTGCTCAAGCAAATGTAGTAGATGCATGCAATCATTTTTGGAGCATTTACTAACGCCAACACACAAAATGAACTTTCTGGCTCCATTTGGGACCTGATTTAGTTAGTTGGTGAGAAAGCCCGGCAAAACACTGTTCTTCTTATGGATAGGGATAATGCAGAAGTGTTCTACAGTAAAGTCTCTGAACTTGAAGAAGTATTTCATTGCTTGGAGAAAAAGTTGAGTCTTGTAGTTAGTGAAGACATGCCATTCACATTTCAACTCCAAAGAACATGTGAATTATCGAGCATGTGTGTCACCTTACTAAATACATCAATGACCAATAAGGACGAGAATCAAATGTGGTACCCCTCACCGGAAGGCTTGACACCAGGTATTGTCAAACTATGGTAAGGATTGGAATGTGGACTCTTGCATCTTTCATGCTTCATTTGTTAAAGGATATGGGTCCCCTTGATAGATCATGCTAAAATACATCAAAATGTGTATTTATAGGATCTGTGTTCTTACCTAGGTGATTGCTGATAACGTTGGAGATAACGTTGGGGACATTGCTGGGATGGGATCTGACCTCGTACACCGAATCATCTTGTATTTTTCGTACGCCGAATCACTTTGAGGCCATGTGAGCAAATTAAAATAGAACTAGTAAGTTGTACTGTTATAACTAATAATACTGGTAAATGTCATCAGATTGCTAAGGTTCAGGTTCTCGAATGAGAGATTGGACTACTTCAGGTTTGTTGTAATGCATTATTATTGATTTGAAATTAGTTGCTGAGTAGTTATATAGGGTTTACAATTTAATTAGTTTGGGTAATCAATGCTAAAACCACATGTGTAAGCTTGTTTAAGTACCTTATTACACTAACAATCCCGCCATCTATCCTAATTTCTTGTTTTTACAGGAGAAAGATCGGTTCGATGTTATGCTGTTGTGGTTGTTGCAACACAAACATATGTTGCTCATGCTGTCCGCCGGCAAAAGACTGCTGTTGCAGTGACAACCAAGGGAAAACATGTACTGGCGAGTTACGAGTTTGTACTGCTGCGTTCATCTTTGTACTGCCAGTTGGAGAAGAAGGCTGATGACTGATTTTCTTTTTGAACTAAAGGCTGATGATTGATTGAATGAAAAATAACACTCAGAAATGTTCATATTTTTTAGAAAAGAATTTATTCACCTGTATATGAATTTCTGCAAATACGACATCAAGATTATCTGATTCAGTTGTATATCAATTGAAATTTCTTGTGTACAAAACGTATATTCATCCAAAAGCTCGATTTCTCGTTTCTAGTGAAATATATTTGTGTTCATGTAGACGACGATAACAACTTTGGTGATCAATGACAGGCTAAAAACTAATTAGTTATTCTACTTGTGTAATGAACCGCTGTTTCACCAGTTTGTCAACAAGACAGGGTGTCCTTGAAATAAAAATGACCTTAGAAGAAGTGCTACTAAAAGATACCATATTTCATTAATTGATATTTAAACTGAGTTCACAGAAACAAAATAATACATTATTTCATCAACAACAAATAACAAACAATAGTTTGATTGAATCTCTACTAAAACTACTAAGGTGCCAACAGAGCTTTGTCTTGCATCCAAAACCTGCATTGTTCCTGCAAGATATGGTAAAGTTAATCTAGATGAATCCAAAGATTACCAATATGCTTCTCCTGATCCAAAGATTACCAATTGTAGGAGACTCTGTGCTTACTGAAAACTGAAGCCTAAAGTTTGACCCATTTAAATGTCGCTACAGAGCAATCAGGGACCTGAAGATCACGCAAACAAGCAAACTTCCAAACACTGTCATGCGTTATAGTCTGAAGGAACCATTTGCTGGTTGCTGCCAGCATCACCAATGACTTCCCATCCAAATACTTAGCAATTTCTGTCCATATGTCCTCTTCATGCCTACATCACAGTATATCATTAGAACCCGTACACGCACAAACTAACACACTGACGATACATTGCATCGAGTTCATAAATCGACATGTACTAAAACAATAGTTTCAAACAGAACCCATGGCTAAGTAATCCGTACAATGTATATGCACGACTGTTACGCAACCGAATCAATCATTAAAGGTATGTAAACCGTATACTCACCAACATACAATTCAATTAGAGAATACTCTAACTGAAGTAACGTAACCAATCAAACTTAGATCAAATTTAGTAATTTTAAACAGCTGACTGATGACTTTCACTTACTCCTACGTCAAATGGTAACATGGTGAACATAAGCATGAACCTCGTTCTTTTAAGTTTGATTGGTTACGTTACTTCAGTTAGAGTATTCTCTAATTGAAGTAACGTCTGTTAGTGACATCCTAATGGGAGATACACATCTGTTACTGATGAGGCGAAAAGTGTACCGCTTTTTGGGGGTCATTTAAGCCCTAAATCGTATTTATTTGATCAAATATCGCCCTAAATCGTTCCTTTTGGCATTTTAGGTACTTTGGAGAGAAATTCTGGAAAAGGAAGCATTTTGGACGTTTTCGGAGCATAAAAGTGAAGAATTCGACAAAGTGTCAAATTTCTGCTGGAACAGTACCGAGACGGCGTCAAGACCATGCTTGACGGCGTCAAGTCTTGATAAGCCAGAACGGATTAAAGAGGGACGGCGTCAAGAAGGCCATCAAGAAACCCTAACCACGGCGAGGTGACGGCGTCAAGTCCATAACGTGAAGCCGTCAGATATGTTTTTCTATATATATTCGCATAATTTTTAGATATTCGTGTGAAACTTTTTAGAGAGAAACCCTAGACGATTTTTGCAGCTTTTTTAAGGGTTTTATACCCTTGGATCTCTCATGTTACATTGAAGATAAGTAATCAATTAATCATTCAATATGTCTATGTGTTGTTTGATTCTATCTTGTTCTTGTCTTTTGTTTAACATGCTAGGCTAGATTTTCTTTGTGTTTGCTTAGATCTAATGAAACCTAACTATTGATTATTGATTGAATGGTGTGTTATTAATTGTATTGGATGGGTGATTATCGATGTTAGGCTTAAGAAAACTGGCAGACTTCCGGTTGGTAACATGCTTGAACGTCTTAAGAAACATGAACCAAGGTGTACTAAGGTTATTTTGATTGTATTTAATGCATGAGTGAATTCTAGTGATCCCATGTTAGGAGCTTCCTAGCCGGCTCGACATAGGAGTGAAGTAGGATCTCATAGAGTTAGGGGAAGTCCGTACACACCCCTACGAATGGTATTAAGGAATACAATCCGTCATCCACGCAATTAATACACACTAATCAATCGGTAAAAGATATTTAGGGAGTAAGGAAATCTAAGTAAACACACTTCTCTCCATTATAGTTTTCACAACCATTTACTTTCTTGTTATTTTATTTTATTTGCATTTGTAGTTAATTGGGTTAGTTGACTAGCAACTAATTCCGCCCACTCTTCCAAAACCCGAGATTTTTACTTGCTTTCTTAAAAATATAAAAATACAAAAAGAATCTTCCCTCACCCTAGACCTATTAGAGTAGTTTTTCAATCCTAACGACACTATTCCCTGAGAGAACGATCAATCCCCCGGTACTTGCCACTACACTATACTACATCGGTCAGGTACATTGCCTGGTGGGGATTGCAAGCTTCTCAAGATCCCTTGAGAGGTAAAACCCTAGTGCGTGGTCGCAATCCCGCGCATCAGTTACATACAAACCGTACACTTTCTTTAACAAGTTTACATTATATCTTTTATAGTCTGCAAGTGAAAAAAGCATGAAACTCATTCTTTTAAAAGTCATGTAGATGCTAAATTGTTGGTGGCGGGGGAAAATGCAGCACTGAGCAAAACCTCAAATGCATTTCCTGTCAATCCTGAAGACTGACATGCATTACAAGCTAAATTAAAAGATCGTAGAAAGTTGTCCTGCTAAGTTCTTAAAACTTATTAGTATACAAAATCAGCTAACGAGTAAGATCACATTTCAAACTGCTCTTAAAAAGACAGATACGCAAATGAAGCTAATTGAATTTTGTAACATTATGAAGGCTTTGTAGCTAGTAAGGTACAATTATTTCTGAAGACATTTTGCATCCAGATACCAGTTTGATCCAAAGATGAGTTTGAGAACTGGCTGTAACCTTATGCCTGTGACTGCACGGCAGTAGCAAAATGCCCGAGGTTACACAAACTTCAATCCAGCAGTTCAAAAGAGGTGCCCCATAAAAGAGTAGCCATACAAATAGGCTACTCAAATTTATACCCAGCTGTTCTGATTTCTAAACAAAAGTAACCCTGCACCCATGAGAGAATAGGCCGCTGTCCAATTCTTTTGGTTTATATGCTGGCTCCTATTCACATTTTACTAGTATTCTTAAAGCTACACAATTAAGTCTCAATTTCCCTGATCTTCCAGAGAGAGTATATAGTGCAAGATCTATGTTTAGTGGTAGACCGCTAGTAGTCTGCATTTTGGCATTGTTGGGTACATAATTCTCTCATGCAGATTCAGGTTAGTCATTTCTATCTGCCATGATGATACATCCACAGAGTCCGTTTCAGTCCACGTTAGATCCATACAATAAATCTCTTTCATTATCTGTTTGTTCTCCATTTATTTTCTTTTTACCATCTAATTCTAACATTATTAGTATTCTTAGCTGTTCCCCCCCCCCCCGACATTTGGTGGTTTTTTAAAAGCTGTTTGCTCTTATTAAGAGCTTGAAATATCTTAATATAAGTATTCAACTATGTGTGTCGATATTGCCACAATGTCTTGCTGAACAATATATTCAAATTTGTTACCAAAAATAAGATTCAAACCTCAGTGCATGATACTAAGCTACAAAGTCTGGATTACAACCTAAGAGCAGCAATTACGGTATCTAAACTGAGAAACGTGATCCAATTGTACCATCTATCTTCAAAGCTAAGAAACATGTGCAGGGGTACTAGCATGGCATTCAACAATTAACCAACTTCAAAATTTTGAAAGAGCTGGGATAAGAGTACACCTAGGATATTGTACATGTCTAATCACTTTTAAACAGCAGTGGTCTAATTTCTAAAAGAGTCGAATCGAGTCGAACTTTAGCAGGGCTTGAGTCAACAAATTATGTTCAGCTCGAGCTAGGCTCGAGCTTGGATCGAAAAGCTCGATGTATTTGTAGTGACGTGTTTTTTAAACCAACTACAATTGAAATATATGTCACTTTTTTTGTTAACGGCACATATATGTCACTTAAAGCTCGAAAAGCTAGACAATAACTCAACTCAAGCCTATATAAGCTCGAGCTCAACTCGTTAAACATATCGAGCTCATATTCAAGGCTCGAGCTCGATAAAGCTCAGCTCGAATGAGCTAAAGTCGAGTTTGAGGCTGTGATTCATTTTTTTGTGCATGGTGATATTCCTCCAGGGTGCAACCCATCGTTTATTACTTTGATCCCGAAAGTTCCGGCTGCTAATATGGTGAAGGAATTTCGTCCAATAAGCCTTATTGGTTGTTTATATAAGATTATCGCTAAAATTCTAGCAAACAGGTTGGTAGGGGTTTTGGAAGATATTGTTCATGAGNCTCCTATTCACATTTTACTAGTATTCTTAAAGCTACACAATTAAGTCTCAATTTCCCTGATCTTCCAGAGAGAGTATATAGTGCAAGATCTATGTTTAGTGGTAGACCGCTAGTAGTCTGCATTTTGGCATTGTTGGGTACATAATTCTCTCATGCAGATTCAGGTTAGTCATTTCTATCTGCCATGATGATACATCAACAGAGTCCGTTTCAGTCCACGTTAGATCCATACAATAAATCTCTTTCATTATCTGTTTGTTCTCCATTTATTTTCTTTTTACCATCTAATTCTAACATTATTAGTATTCTTAGCTGTTTTTCCCCCCGACATTTGGTGGTTTTTTAATTGCTGTTTGCTCTTATTAAGAGCTTGAAATATCTTAATATAAGTATTCAACTATGTGTGTCGATATTGCCACAATGTCTTGCTGAACAATATATTCAAATTTGTTACCAAAAATAAGATTCAAACCTCAGTGCATGATACTAAGCTACAAAGTCTGGATTACAACCTAAGAGCAGCAATTACGGTATCTAAACCGAGAAACGTGATCCAATTGTACCATCTATCTTCAAAGCTAAGAAACATGTACAGGGGTACTAGCATGGCATTCAACAATTAACCAACTTCAAAATTTTGAAAGAGCTGGGATAAGAGTACAGCTAGGATATTGTACATGTCTAATCACTTTTAAACAGCAGGGGTCTGATTTCTAAAAGAGTCGAATCGAGTCGAACTTTAGCAGGGCTTGAGTCAACAAATTATGTACAGCTCGAGCTAGGCTCGAGCTTGGATCGAAAAGCTCGATGTATTTGTAGTGACGTGTTTTTTAAACCAACTACAATTGAAATATACGTCACTTTTTTTTGTTAATGGCACATATATATCACTTAAAGCTCGAAAAGCTAGACAATAACTCAAGTCAAGCCTATATAAGCTCGAGCTCGACTCGTTAAATATATCGAGCTCATATTCAAGGCTCGAGCTCGATAAAGCTCAGCTCGAATGAGCTAGAGTTGAGTTTGAGGCTGTGATTCATTTTTTTGTGCATGGTGATATTCCTCCAGGGTGCAACCCATCGTTTATTACTTTGATCCCGAAAGTTCCGGCTGCTAATATGGTGAAGGAATTTCGTCCAATAAGCCTTATTGGTTTTTTATATAAGATTATCGCTAAAATTCTAGCAAACAGGTTGGTAGGGGTTTTGGAAGATATTGTTCATGAGGTTCAATCGGCTTTAATTGCTAATCATCAAATTCTAGATGGCCCATTTATTATAAATGAAGTACTTCAATGGTGTAAAAGTAAAAAGAAGCAATCTATGTTCTTTAAAGTGGATTTCGAAAAAGCCTATGATTCGGTCTGTTGGGATTTTCTTGATGATGTACTTTATAAGTTTGGGTTTGGGAACAAATGGTGTAATTGGATTAATTGTTGTCTTAAATCTTCGAGAGGTTCTATTCTCGTTAATGGGAGTCCGACGGAGGAATTTCAGTTTTACAAAGGCTTGAAGCAAGGTGATCCTCTCTCTCCTTTCTTGTTTATTCTCATTATGGAAAGTCTTCACATTTCCTTTCAACGTGTGGTGGAGTCGAATATGTTCAAAGGAATCAAATTAAGTGATTCGTTGTGTATATCCCATATGTTTTATGCGGATGATGCGGTTTTTGTGGGAAATTGGAGTGACGAGAATATAAATACGCTAACACATGTGTTGGATGTATTTTACCGTGCTTCGGGGTTTAAGATAAATATGTGTAAAAGTAAAATTTTGGGTATAAACGTGGACGTGCATAAAGTTAATCAGGCGGCCAATAAACTTGGATGTCTTATTCTTTCGTGTCCTTTTTCGTACCTTGGATCTAAGGTGGGAGTATCTATGTCTCGTATTCAAGATTGGAGGGAGGTTATCGATAGGGTGAAATTTCGAAATGGAAAATGAAATGTCTTTCTATTGGAGGGAGATTAACTCTTTTAAAATCCGTTTTAGGTGCAATGCCTATTTTTAATATGTCTATATTTAAGGTTCCGGCTAAGGTTCTTAAGATGCTGGAATCTATACGTGGCAGATTTTTTAATGGCCATGAGTCTGATAGTCGCAAAGCATATTGGATCAAATGGGATAAGGTCTTAGCGAATAAAGATAAGGGGGTTTGGGAGTTTCTAGTGTTTTTGCGCTAAATCGTGGTTTAATGTTTAAATGGGTGTGGAGTTTCTCAATAATGAGCCGTCTCTATGGAAGAAAGTAATAAAGGCGATTCATGGTGAGGGCGGAAATATATATAATGCGACCAGGTTTGGTATTAAATCTTGTTGGAGTTCGATTGTGAAAGAAGCTCAGAATATGAAGACTAGAGGTATTAATATTTTTGATTACTTGAAGTTGAGATTAGGTAAGGGTAATTCTATTAAGTTCTGGGATGATGATTGATACCAAGGAGGTATTCTAAAAGATATATGCCCTCGGATGTATGCTTTAGAAACTCGTAAAGATGTTACGGTGAGTGAAAAGATGAAAGACCCGTCCGTTAGTTTTTCTTTTCGTCGGGGTATTAGGGGGGGTGGGTAGTGAACAAGACCAGTTCAACGTTCTGGAAGTGGTCTCTAATTCGATTACTTTAGGTCCTATGGAGGATAGATGGGTTTGGAGTTTAGAAGGGTCAGGTGAGTTTTCGGTTACTTCGCTTAGAAGGAAAATTGATGATATTCATCTCCCAAATGTCGGAACTAAAACTAGATGGACTAAATCGGTTCCTATAAAAGTTAATGTTTTAGCCTGGAAAGTGATGGTGGACGCGCTTCCTACTCGGTGGAACCTGTCTCGAAGAGGTATAAATATTCCGTCGATGTTGTTTCCTATTTGTGGTATTGGGGTGGAGTCTTCGTCTCATCTGTTTTTTAGATGTGAAGTGAGCAGGCAGATTGGTCAATCTTTGGCTAAATGGTGGGATATTCCCGTTCAGGATGTGGATTCATATGACGATTGGAAGGGCTGGTTGGTTTCGATTCGTCTTGGGTCGAAGTTGAAAGGTGTTTTGGAGGGTGTTTGGATCACTACGTGGTGGTATATCTGGTGGTATCGCAGTAAAATGCTTTTCAATGTTAATCCTCCAAAGAAGGCGTGTTTATTTGATAGGATTGTAACAAGTTCGTTTCAATGGTGTAGTTCTAGATGTAAGTCTTCGTTGGATTGGAACGAATGGCTTAAAACTCCGTATCTTATTTCTTTGTAATCTAGCTCCTTGCTAGTTTGTTTTCTTTTAATAAAATTGCCGTTCAAAAAAAAATCATGTAGCCTAGACATAATTCAATGATTGACACTTGTCACAGTCACATTCTATCTTGCTATCCAATTTTCCATGTGCCTCACTAATAATCTTTAGGTCTATTACTACAGTATATAAATACCTCCTATTTATTTTTGGAAAACTAAAAATAAACATATACTATAAACACAAGAAATATAAAAATAAAAAAGTACTAACCGGAATGATTAAGCGTTGAGTTATTTGGAATCGGTAAGATATGTGTGAGTTAAGCTAGAGTGGTAACATCTAGGGAAGGTGTTGAGTGATTTGGAATCGGGTGGTTTTTGAGGTACAGGGTGAATGAAGATGAACCGGTGGGTGTGTTTGATCTGTGTGTGTTTGATTTTTGTTGTTAGATTTGTGTGTGTTTTTAACCGTGTATGTTTGTAAATAAAGAGAAGAATAAAGGGCATTTTAGTAACTTCACAAGGTGTGTAACCAGCAAATTGACCATGATTAGCCAAAACGCGGGCCCAGGGACCAAATGCGCCGTCGTTTGCATAGTTCAGGGACGAAAATGCCAAAAAAAGATTAGGGACCAAACGCGCGAAATGTGTAGAGTTTAGGGACGAACGGTGAAATTTAGTCTAAATAATATGAATGCAATGCTTTACTATCTTTGACCATCAATTTTCTTAGAATGAATAAGAAGTTGTATTACATTTGAATAATAAATTTGTCCAAAATGGTATTTTGATAAAATGTAATAGTATCTTTTTGTACTTTTATAAATGATGGATTTTAATGTAACAGATAGTCAACTCATAATATCAAATGGTTTATTGTTGAAGTTTTACTATATAAATGAATCGCTGCTTAGACTCAAAATGTGATATCAAGTCTAAAAATGGTTTCGAAATCGAGGGTTCTGCTTTTTGCAGTTTGCTTAGTATCTTTAATCTCTCAAGGGCTAGCACGAACATCATCCGCTATTTCTCCTAGGCCTTCGAAGGCGTTGGTGGAATGTTATGATGCAATGTTTGATCTCGGCTTTTGTAACGGTGAAATTAGAAGGGCTGCACAAAGTGGCCGAATTGGTTTTGGCATCGGGCCAACTTGTTGCAAAGCTGCCAGTAAAATAACTTCCGGATGTTGGTCTATGTTGTTTCCTTTCAATCGGCTTTTCTCTCGAGTCCTTCAATTGAGTTGTGCTCGGTTATCATTGACACCACCTCCATCATTTACAAACACTCCATTCTCAAATTCTAAGGGGCCGGTTCCTCCAACTCCAGATGCTCTACCAATCAGTGCCCCATCCCCCGCGGTTGAGGGGCCGTTCATGGATACACCAACGGGTGCACTGTCCCCGGCGGTTGAGGGGCCGTTTATGAATACACCAAGTGATGTGGGTGATATTGAATAATCATTTACTATCTTTGATTTAGGCAATTCACTTATGATATATGAGCATATTATTAGAATTTCTGTTGTTACAAATGCATTTAGTTTATACCCCATATGGGTCAATAAGTTTTTGCTTCTTAATGTTGTACTATTTCCCATTTGCTAATATGAATATGATTCGTCTTTTAGAGAGTTATTATAATTAAATATCTCATCGATGCAGTACGTGCTATAGATTTTTTTTTGAACAGACGTGCTATAGATTTGAGTGTTCACATTATGAGGACTCAAGGAAAATCAAAAGATATGTTTTGCAATAAATCACAGGTTAGATTGTTATAACTTGTAATCTTTGAAATAATACAAAATAAAAAAATTAATTTTCCATTAACCAATCCAAAAGCTTAATTTTGAAATAACTTATATGTTGTTGTTATTAATAACTATTATTAACATATATCTATACTAATATAAAGCATGAATGACTCTCTCTAAAATTTTAAGACTTACAAGAAATTAAGCATGGTTTACAACACTTTAATGCACCAAATTTTCAGAATTACAACAAAATAAGCATTTTGTATAACAAAATAAAGCGTGGTGTCATTTTAAGATCAAAATTCTATCAAACAACATTAATGCTATTAAAAACACCCCTTCACCAAAAATTACAACCATTTAAGCACACTGTACAATAGCTGCAACCAATTTTCAGATTTACCACAAAATAAGCATAGTGTACAACAAAATAAGCATGATGTAATTTTCAGACTTACAACATTAATGCTATTAAAGTGGTCAATGTTATTAATGACTATAATGACTACTACTTACAAGAAAAGAAACATAGTATACACCACTTTAATACACATAATTTTCAGACGTACAAGACAAGAAGCATAGTGTACAACAAAACACCACATTAATGCTATTTAATATAGTCAATTATTTAACTGGTCAATAAATACAATTAATACAGTTAAAACACCCCTTATATAAGAAAAACAAATTCTCAAGCATATTGTACAACCAAATTAAACATAATTCCTGCATTAAATTTTACTACTACAAATAATAAAGCACATTATACAAATATTCAAGCCCGAACGGCAACGGACCAAATGGGCTTGAGCCCGAACGGGCGCGGACCAAACGGGCTCGAGCCCGAACAGGGACGGGCCAACGGGTTCGAGCCCCGAACGGGCACGGGCTATACGAAATTATTGATATCCGTAAATTTATTGTCAAAAGAACATAATAAACTAAAATACATTATTCATTGAAAATTTTTATTTCAGGATACCCGCCGCTGCAACGCGCGGGTACCCTGCTAGTATTTATCTAATGCATATGCATAAATTATAAATATTAAAAAAAAAAGTACGAGTTAGTGTGATACGTAAATACATACATGAGATTGTATATATACGAGCGACTCATGTTATTCCTCTTTATCACAATAAGTAAGGATATCCGAAAATGTGTTTATTTTTACGTTCAATAAGACCATGTTATTCCTTTTTAAAAGTTTAATCCACGCGTACAGGAAAAAATAAATAACGGTTAAAATTATTATTAAAAAATACACAGATCCACGGGTTACTCTGAGATGAAAATAAATACACGAGGTTGTACATATAGCAATGACGCATGTATTTTATATTTAAAGTTAAATAAGATATTTGGAAAACATATTTTAAGAGTCATTAAGTGCTATTAAACACACGTAATGTTTATAACATGATATCAATAGTTAAATTTAAAAAAACATTAATGTCACACTATGTTAGTTAAACAAAATCAAAATTTTCATCTAACAAAAATATGTACAAAATAGTACTCCCTCCGTCCCTAAATAAGTGTCCACTATTGACTTTTAAAGTCTTCCTTTTTTAACTTTAACTTTAACTTATTTTATTTGTGTTATGTAATACTTAATGCAAAATATATGAATAGATTTGGTTTTAAATATGTTTTCATTGGTATAATTTTCATCAAGTATTACATAACACAAATGAAATAATTTATGGTCAAATTTGAGAAAAGAAGACTTTGAAAGTCAATGATGGACATTTATTTAGGGACGGAGGTAGTAATTGATTAGTACATAATAAAAATGTGATGTAAAACTACGCACACGCCGGTGTGTAACTACATTAAGTATAAAAATGATTACATTAGCTTATGAAAATTCCTATTGAACAAGCCATGTATGTACGAAGTTAAAGACTAATATGTTACAACTTTAAAAACTACCGATTTTTAGTTTATTATTATTATTATTATTATTATTATTATTATTATTATTATTATTATTATTATTATTATTATTATTATTATTATTATTAGAGTTAACTATATTTTTGGTCCTTGTGGTTTAACGGGTGTAACGATTTTGGTCAAATAGTTTGAAAAGTAACGTATTCAGTCCAAAATCCGACGACCCGTAACACTTTTGGTCCAATTTTTTGTTGACCGCTAGTTTGACCAATTAAGACACGTGAAATGACTAAAATACCCTCATCTTAATAGACTAAAAGTATTACATTTAGCAAACCATAAGGACCAAAAATGTAATTAACTCATAAATTTATAAAACTAAAAAATAAACTTATAACAGCTAAAAACTTTTATAGAGATTAAAAACTATCTAAAAAATTCGAAATAAATTATGAAATTTTTATCACATGTAAACTTAATTAAGAACTAATTTATTTTTAGAAAGAAAGTGAATTTTAAAACTTACGAAAATATTTTTAACAATTTTAAGTAACTAAAACTGCTTATAAGTTGACAGAAATTTGAGAACTAATTTTTTTTTAAAAAAAATTATTTGATTTTCTTTAAAAAAAATCGTTTTTAATTACTTTCAAAATTTATACAAGTTTTAATATACGTTTTATTACACGTTTTTATATACGTTTTATTACATGTTTTTATATAGGTTTTTATGCACCTTTTTATTTACATTTTTATACACACATTTTATGCACGTTTTTATATACGTTTTAATCTATGTTTTTATCTAGGCTTTTATATATGTTTTTATATGCATCTTATCTACAATTTTATCTACGGTTTAATCTACATTTTTATCTAAGCTTTTATATACGTTTTTATGTACATTTTATATACGTTTTTATCTATGTTTTATATACGGTTTTAAAAACGTATATAAAAACGTAGATTAAAAAGTATATAAAAACGTATGTAAAAACATATATAAAAGAGTAGATAAAATTGTATATAAAAATGTATATAACAACATTGATAAAAACGTAGATATATAAAAAAAATGCATACAAAAACTTACATAAAAACGTATATAAAAGCATAAATAAAAACAGAGAAAAATATGTGTATAAAAACGTGTATAAAAATGTGCACAAAAACTTATATAAACATGTGTATAAAAACTATTGGACTAAATGTGAAACACTCGACAAACCACAAGGACCAAAAATAATGTAGTTAACTCTTTTATTTAACAATATAAATGAAAAGACAAAAATGCCCTCAGATTTAACGGTCAAAATTGGTCAAAGAAACGGTGGACCAAAAATTAGACCAAAAGTGTTACGGGTCGTCGGATTTTGGACTGGATCCATTACTTTTCAAATTATTGGACCAAAATCGTTACACCCAGTAAACCACAAGGACCAAAAATGTAGTTAACTCTTATTATTCTTATTATTATTATTCTTATTATTATTGTTATTATTATTATTACTATTATTATTACAAACCTAACCTTTCAATTAGTCAAGTCTTTAGATATTTGTCTTATATCACAGATTATAAAAACTACTGAGTAGTAACCTTACTTCTTCTAGATACACAATTTCTGGTGTATGGGGATCCGGGGAAAAATCTTTCAAATGCAAACTTGCGATTTNTATATATATATATATATATATATATATATATATATATATATATATATATATATATATATATATATATATATATATATATATATATATATATATGGGGAAAACATAGCTACAATACAATGTAGCCAATTGGCTACATTTCCTTTGAAAAAAAGGGTGGGGACAGGGGGAAAATATGTGTCAGGGACTTACCGCAGGGACTGAACTGTACATTATTAAAACTTTTTACAAGGGAAATGTAGCCAATTGGCTACATTTGTAATGTAGCTATGTTTTTCCCTATATATATATATTTCGTTATTCGAGCTCGAGCTCGAAGCTCATTTAAGATTTATAACTTTTTTTTTTTTTTAATTTTTACAATAAACTAACTTTCAAGCTTAATATGTCCGTATAAAAGATCGAACTTGATAGGCTCGTTTATTAACTCAAGCTCGAGCTTGAAAGCTCGTTTACAACTATAAAAATTGTTCTAATGCTCAAACTGAAGTTTATGTAACTTATAAGCTCAAAAAAACTTGTTAAGGAACACACAATTAACGTTTTATAACATCTAAAGCTTAACTAAGTTTCAAAATAAGGTGATGGACTTTGCTTATATATTGTTTTTCCTCTTAAAATCTTTCCTCTTCAAGCGACGTATGATAAGTTTAATAGTCATGTCACTCATATATTTTGATTTCTCTTGTTCTTTAGATACTTTCAAAGTTTATTTCTTATTTTTTGTCTAAGTATTTCTAGTTAGAAAAGAAAAGATATCATTATATTTTTATATTTTCTATTTTTAAAACAAAATTAAGATAAACTCATACACATACAAGTATTTAGTCGCTAATGATTATGTTAAAAGGTTTTTATCTTCCTTTGTTATCACCTAGTGATTAAATGAATAAATAAACACCAAACTATAAAATACAAAATAGAAAATATGTAATTGTAAGTAAATATTGAATTTTAGTTTCAAGCATTAAATAGACAAATGGTGTAAAACCTAACGGATATTTAGGCTAGTTCAATCGATTGGACTGGTTAAACTATCAAATAAATAGATCACTCGGTTTGATGTTCGACGTATTCAATATATAACATGTATACCATTACTCACACTCTGAATATTCACTTTTGGAAGAGTCTAAATATGTTGTTTTGTTAAACTAAATAATTATGAGTTGATCTTACTCTTCTTCTTTATCACGTCTGCTATACACTTATTTGTTTGAGTAATGACAATGAAATACTCAATAAATGTGATTGTAAAAGTAATAACACAGTCATCGGAGCATTGCTCTAACGGTATCACTTCCACAACGCATAAGTCTATTTTCTGTCAAGGATGATTTATAAAGAAATAGGTCATGGGTTCAATCCAATCTTTTGCTAAAAGGTCACTGGAAAAAGTTTCCATTGCTTAGGGGTTAGGTTCTTGGGAAAGGCCGGTTCGCCCAAAAAGGGTACATGGGGTCAAAGTTTCTCCGCTGATTTAAACCTTTTAGAGAAAAGTAATCACACAAATCTGTAAGTACAAACTATAAATGTTTAAATTGTATAGCTGAATGATTACTTTCAGCTCTTCATTCTAACGATATAACTCAATCAATGACACATGCGAAAAAGGACAAGTTTTGACGCGTCGGGTTGCAACACACTAAGTTTTACAACCCTCCTATGCAGTGTACCTAACAGTTGTAGTGTAGCATTTGTAAGTCCAAGGGATTGATCGTTTTATAGGGGAATAGTGAGGTAGATTCGAAGTGTATGTCGTCTAAATCTAAATATTGAAGGGATAGTCTAAAGAAATAGGTTGTGTGTGGTATGCAGGTGTGAATAAACGTATGTTATCATGTGTGTCATTTGTTTGTTTGTGTTTATATGTGTGGCACGGTAACTTGCGACTCGAATTTGATTTGAAATCACATATTCAGTACGTGAGTCGTCTCTTGACCAAACTCGTAAGAGACAAAGATAAGAAAAACCTTAATACATAAATGTCACGTTTAATTTCATCGAATATCAAATAAATTTATATTTCGCTTTGATTCACCATAATTCATGGTGTATAATGGCCATATGTGAATGACTCACTTTGTGTTGTGTAAGGCAACTTTTTGGATGTCTAAACTTTATGTTTTTGCATTTTGAATTTTTTGTATATTGAGCAAGGTTGTCAGGATCGGGATCATAACTAGGATCGTTTTCGGCTTTATAAGATCATAATCATAGGATCGGATCGGGATCGTAAGATCCTATGAAAGTGTATATATTTTAGTATAAGGATTATGATTTTATACTTCTATATAATATTTTATATGATAAACGAATCTAAATGGATAATAAAAGAAAAAAACAATAAGAAACATGAGCTTCTAGTAGAATCGGATCGTTTACGATCCTAAGATCCTGTGTGCGATCCTACGATTCTACACCGATCTTGCTCCACTTGAGATAAAAACATGGGCTTGTAGTAGGATCAGATCAATTAAGATCCTACGATCCAGCGTGCGATCCTAGACCGATCTTGATAAAATTAAGATCCTACCACGATCCTGCTCGTTTTTTATATGTAGGATCGTACGATCCTACGATCATGATCGCGATTTTGACAACCTTGATATTGAGTGTTACAATTAATGTGAATTTTAGAAATTTGACTATTAATATCATGATTTTCTAGAAAGATTATACTGATTATTTCAAGTTGATAGATTAACATAGAATGATTGTTACATGTTTAAATATTACGGAGTATTTTTAAAATCAAAATTCATTTCGTTTATACCAAAGAAAAAGTGTTCAAATGCTTTATACTTGTTTAGGATAAAATATATAAATAATAAAATTGAATAAAAAGATTAAACTTAAAAGAGTTGTTATTTATTTGGTTAACAATATTACTAAAAGGATTTTTTCTCTACTAATAGTGTATTAGAAATAAAGATTGAAGTAAAAGAAAACACATCCCACATTGAAAGAGAGAAGAAAAAGAAAAAACCGAGCCTACAAAAACTTGGTAAAAAAAAGAAGAGGAGGTTCACGTTTAAAAAATATGTAACTTAAAGATTATAAGTTACTACTTGAGTCTAAATCTTACTAGAATCATATATTAAAATATTTGATTTTATAATAAGCTTAAAACTTCTATAGATTAAGTACTTAGATGTTAAGTTCGAATAGCTCATTCGGCTCGTTCAACTTAAAACAATTAAACGAGTTTTCGAAAGAGCCGAGCCTAACATTCGTTTTCAAAGCTCTGCTCGTCAAACTAAACGAGCACTAATATTTGTTTGAGATTGACTCAAACTCAAAAGTATTAAGCTTGAACTCGAGTTAAATGAGCTCGAGCTCGAGTAGCTCGTTAAATCTCGACTCGTTAACAACCTTACATTAAGTTTTTAAAGACTTGATGCATTTAACACATAAGCTTTTCTAATTAATGTATTAGTATCATCAACCTATTATTAAAACTTGCTCCAATGCCAAAAATACAAAAGCTATTTGAAATTAAAAATATATATATATACATTAAAATAAGGCTAAAACAATGTACCATTAATTATAAAATCTATGCTTCAATCGGTTGCAAAATTACAAGCTTTTGAGTAAAGCTACTTGATAAGCTACATTTTGCAATGGTAGAAAGTCATCTAAAAGCTTTTTAAAAATAGTAAAAAGTCTTTGTAAAACTCTTGCATTGCGGATGCTCTTAGGCTGCACATTATATTTTTATTACTTTAGCAATTAGCATTAAAAAATTGCATTGTGCGCGTTGTTAAGTTTGAAAGAAGTGAAGAAAAAGAAGTGTTTTGTGCCGATCGTTTGAGTATTAGCTGACATGATGTTTTACGGACCACGTGGTCCTTATGCGTTGTTTGCCGAAAAAGATGCTAGCAGAGCTCTTGCAAAAATGTCTTTTGAAGGAGAAAGACTTCTTAGGTTTTTTCAGAAAGAACAAAAAAATTCTCATTAAGGACAGTTGACGTGGTCTTGGTTTATTCGAACTCGACGCGTTAAGACCGGGATTCAAGTTTATGAGCAAGTATGTTAAAGTTGGAACTATCAAGACCCCCGAAACAACACCTGATCCATCAACCCGCCGAGTTAAGTGCAACCCAACCTGCTAAGACCATTTTTCAGTCTGTTGCAGCACAAACCACTAAGGCCGCAACAGCTGCTAAGACCATTGTTTGCAGAAACCAAGCAAACAAGAACAACAAGAGGAAATAACCAACATATGGGTATGTTTGACGAAAATAACTGTTGCTGTAACTGGAGATGTAGTGGAAGATTAAAACTTGAGATTATTTTTATAAGTTACATGAAGTAGCTTTTTAATTTAAGAGATTATGAAAAATTATTTTTCTAAAATCTCTAATAAGTTCGGGCAAACAAATGTTATATTTAAAGGTTATTTATTTATTTATTTATTTATTTATTTATTTTTTCAAAAATATAAGCATAATGTTTTTATAATTTTGTGTGCCCCGTCATGCCCATTATTTACTAACAAAAATGTTTCTAAACTTGGAACACATTTGTTTCCTAAATGTAATCAAACAAGTCCGGTAAATCCTTGACTTGCATGGCAAGGTTTCACGTACGTAATTCTATCTTTAATCTCCACTATATATACACCGAGCCTCAATAATATTAAACCTCATACAAACCTAAATATCAATCAATCAACGAAAAAAAAAGTTACAATTTTAAGGTATAGTTAATCTATTCAGTTTCTTAATTTTCAACTGCTTTAACATCTGTTGTTTATTCCATCTTTTGTTAGTTAAATCACATTCTATTCAGTTAATATTAGTGCACTTGCATGTAAACAATATATTTAAGGGTTTGTAGTTTGAAACAGGTTTGATATCAAACTTTGTTTATCACCGTTTTGGATGTTAACGAATGGTTTGGCCGAGGGGGTTTGTTTTCCGGTTATTTAAAGCTTTTGAGTGTTTAAATACGCTCTGATGGACTAGTTTATTTGAAAAAGCATCAGATCAGCAGATACTTAGCTAATATAAACACTTTATAATAAGTCGTATATTATAAATAAGGGCAAATAGCACAAAAAGGCATCAAAGTTAGGGTCCATTTCCAATCAAGGTATCAAACTTTTTTTCTTGCATAAAAAGGTTCTCAACTTTTTTTTTTGGCGGATTTGGGTATTTTCCTAACTTCCGTTAACTAACTTCGTTAGAAAGNAATATTTTTTTGGAATTTTTTTTGTGGTGATGGACTTTCCATGAAATGGTTATACATATGCAAGGACCAAACATGTAACTTTCTAACGAAGTTAGTTAACGGAAGTTAGGAAAATACCCAAATCCGCCAAAAAAAAAAGTTGAGAACCTTTTTATGAAAGAAAAAAAGTTGGATACCTTGATTGGAAATGGACCCTAACTTTGATGCCTTTTTGTGCCATTTGCCCTATAAATAATAATACATATGCTTCTAATTTTCTAAACATCCCAAAGTTGATGATATAAGAAATTATTTTGTGTGAATTTAGGGTGGTTGTTTTATCATGTGATTAGTGTTTCACTGTTTCAGTTATAACCAAGGACGATTGTAGTTTCTTTAACCATGTCATGAAGTTCTAATAGTATTCTGTTATTTTTGTTGACCAGGAAAGGTTAGATCGAGTTGCTGACTCTTCATACTTGATTATTAAAAATGGAGGAATGCTATGCATGGTTATTTAATGTATGAAAGTAGAGATAAATTTACCAAATTGACAATATGAATTTAATTTAAAAAGTTTCTGCTCATTTTGTTAATACCTTGTTTTCGTTATTTATTGGCATTTGTTCAGCATACTCGTGTGGAAAGAAGAGCTATGAGCCCACCACGTGTTCGTCATGAAGGAATAAAAAAGACTGTCATTGTGAATTTTGCAGACCTTTGCCAATCGTATGTCCTATCCTTTCCACCATATCCACTTCTTTAGTTAGATGTGGGAGTTTTAACCCATTCACTTGTGAATGAACCTATTTGGGTTGTGTTTCATCTTAAATGGGTCGCATTAAACAAACTAGCTGAAAGGGGAACGTGTCAAATCAGTAAAACAATTAGTTTATATTTGACGATTTTGGTTATTGGTGTCTACATGTTGTTTTTGTTGATCATAATTAACACAACAATTGTCTTCTGCATCTTCTTTTTTAGTTTGGCAAAGCTTTAGAGTTCAACCCGACCATTTAGACCCATACTAAAAAAATGCTTTTTTTCCCTTTAGTCTGTTTCCGGGCCTCTAGTTTCTACTTTAGATTATTTTAGAATTTGTCGGTTGCTAAAATGTTCACTGGTTATTTTAAACAGCATGAACAGGAGGCCAGAGCATGTTATGCGTTTCTTGCTGTTAGTATTGGGTACGACTGGGTCACTTGATAGCTATAAAAAACTGGAAGTCAATGGAAGATTTGTACCCAAAAACCTTGAATGGATTATGAAGGAATACGCGGGTAAGTTTTCATCTCCATTTATTTCAACCCCTCTATTGCATACGACATTTGCTGATAGTTTATCATTGCAGATAACTTTGTCATCTGCAAATGTTGCAATAGCAAAAACACTTCTCTTTTGAAGGATAGCGGTGCAGTGTTTATTAGATGCAAAAGGGTATGTCTGTTTACTTTTTAGTCTTATTCAGCCCTTTCATAATTACATTTATTGACCTGTAAATCTAATAACTCGATCTTGTCTCATTTTTTTTTAATCAACGACATAGCTATTACATAGATTTACAAAATACAATTGGTTTATTTTTTGAGGTTCCGGTTATTTACTCTACATAGAAAGCACTGATATTGCAGTAAGTTTTTTTGTTTAAAACCCTATTCAACTGAAACTTGGAGACTCCGAGACAATACTAGAATATATATAAGTTTGACTTCCAATATATAGCATTATTACAAAATAGTTTTTATCTTTTGTAAAAAGTATTAAGGAGTTTTTGCTTTTTAGGCATTTTGAAACACATACAATTTGGGTGACTATCAATCTGTCTGACCCGTTTCCATTAGAATATACTACTATGTTTTTAACATACCTATTTGGCTTGCTAATATATAACACAAATCGACCCGTTTGTGCACAACTGATTTCTAAAATTATAACCTGTGTGTTTTTTCTTGTAGTGTAAATGGGACTCTTATTTATGACAAGACTAGTTTCGTGGCTCGTCGTGGAAAGACTTGGACATAGTCTTTGTTAGCTGAAATTGAGAAAGCCAAGTGGATTTTGTTTCATGTTTTTTCTTTAGTGGTTTATTTTACCTTTGGTACCAACTGAGTTTGGATCATGGCAAAATGTGTACTTTAATCATTGATTTTCCTTTTCAACAACATTTTTATCTTTTAAATAAAGTTCCTTAGAATGAGCAATGTTGATCTCTTAATTCAAGTGCTTTAGGACATACACTCTGATTTATTTTGGCATATGGTTACGGGACTGCAAAACTCAGGACAACCTTGTGCATTTAATAGAAACGACACTGAATCCGTACTTATACACTCTACCATTCATAGGAAAAAGATGGTTTTTGCTTTTTAGTATGGTATTGCGTGGCTTAGTCCGGGTTTATTATGTGTCCTTTAGGATGTGCATCATTACATATGCTTAAATTAAAGTTAAGACATTTTGTGACGTTAGCCAACAATTTCAATTGATATGGACATCATCATAACTCTCAAATTTGTATTTTTTTGGCCAGTCATTCTGTCGAATAATTACCAAAACTGATATTTATTTTATGTGTTTACTTTGTTAATGCTTGACATGTGTTTGTTTGATAGATTTTGTCTAGATTCATATGTTTATGTAATCTGATATCCATTTAATAATATAACACAAAATTTGAAGATGTTGCATGCTTTTACTTGCTAGTCTTTCTTTCGTCAGGTTTACTTTTTCTTTGAGCAAGGCGTTTGATCCGTATGCTTCTGATTCCACTTAAGCATAAGAGCTATTTAGATAGAACAGTTGATTAGGATGTTTATTATATTCGTATCGAATTTTATTGATTGCACGTTTTGTCTATTTGAACAGAAAGATCAGTATATGTGATTGATCTCGCAGTTGTCCCTCTTAACTTCCCTCTTGTGATGCACGTCTTTTGCATCGTGTGACTTAATTCGTGCTTTGATCACAAAATATAAAAGACTTTTTCGGAAGAATTTTCGATATTAAGTCATAGTTATTAGAGGACATATATTGTTACTGTACATTTCTAGTGTAATCGGGCCTATGGGCCCGAGCCCAGTTTGTATAGTTAGTAGGGTAACCCTAATAGTAACTGCTATATATATGTATGATATCAAGAGCAACTTTGCAAATACAACTCTAACTACTATGGTTCAAAGTAAGATTCTTTAGCTAATGACTCAAAATTTGAATTTTATTCAACATGCCAAAAGTTGTTAAGACCCTTAGACCCATTATTATATATCTAGCATGGTTAACATGTCCTAATCGATCTTGTAGGAAGTCGAAAGCTTTTATGTCCCTAAACTGCAAACAAAAGAACTCAGATGACGCAACACCTCAGATGGTATTTACAAGGGAACATAAGGACTTGGTAATCGAGGGTGAAAAATGGATGAAGTCCACTGCTGAGTCGTACACAATAAAAGCATCGCTCAATCACCACAATTATGTTTGCAACAGTCATTACTGTGCCTGGTGGAAACAATCAGGAATCCGGGATATCCATTTTTACTAACAAACCAGCCTTTGTAATATTTGCATTGTCAGATGCCGTATCATTATTCACATCTGTTACGTCCCTGTTGATGTTTTTATCCATCCTTACTACACGTTTTGCAGAACAAAACTTTCTGTTCGAGTTGCCTCTAAGGTTGATAATAGGTCTCGTCATGTTGTTCATCTCAACAACAACAATGATTGTAGCTTTTGGAGCAACATTGTTCCTTGTATTTGGACACGAGAACTCATGGATGCTTATTCCAATAGGTGCATTGACATGCCTTCCAATCACGTCTTTTGTATAGTTGCAGTTTCCTCTTCTCGCTGACTTGATAAGTGCCTATGCTAGTGTTATTAATAATGTTAGTATTGTTCGTGATTAAAGGTTAAATTAACTAGTTTAACATTAATTATATCAAGTTACATGCATGAAAAAATTAATAAATTAAGCGCAGACACAAGTTAATAAATCACCAATTTAGGATCCATATGTATCATATGATCAATCAATAAAATAATAGAATCATGTGTACCTTTTACTGGTGATTACAACACTAGTGAACACTGATGATGTTCACCAGAAACTGCTGTAATTTCAACATATCAGAACTCGACCGAGAAGTCCTCAACAACCAAAACTTCCTTCTAAGAAGTTGTAGAAAACCCTCAATCTTTGACTTACAAAATAAATTCTAAATTGTGACATAAAATGCAACCATAATGGATTTTGACTCGACCCATTATTGGGGAGCACTCAAAACAAGTAGGATTTAAAATAATACATATATATGCCTTGGATGATTATTTTTACTGCTATGTGATGGTAATTAAGAAGATGGAAAGCAGAGCCATGCATGGTGGCCGCAGCCGCCTACAGGGCTACAAGTTGCTCAGGTTGGCCGTTCATAGGATAAACGATAGAGTTCATTACCTCTATTCTGAATGCTTGGACTATAAGCATTTAGAGTGATTAATTACTTTCCTTTTCATTTTAAGAACTTGTGTCTATCTTTGTTTAGTTTCTGATAAGTAGCCCTCTTTTGTGAATTGTGACAATGCTAGTCTTGCCATTCTTAGGTGTTTTGGAACCATTTTGACTTTAAAAGTCAAATAAACTGCTTAGAAATCCAAATCAAACTGAACTTGCTCAGAAAAATTAAGCATTAAAAAAATTCCAAATGGTTCATACTTTTATGCTATTTCAGATGCCTGTCAAATTTTCTCCTAAAAGATGTAAGTTGGTGTCGACCTTGGAGTTATATATTTAAAGTTTGACCTCAAAAGTCAGGTTAGATTTATTTATTTATTTATTTATTTATCTATTTATTTATTTATTTATTTTATTTATTATTATTTTTTTTTAAACAGTCATTTATCAAGGGTACATTCTAGAGAAAGACTTTGATTGCTTAATGTTGTACTCGGCACAATATCTAAAAGATCAATATACTTATATTTTAACACAAGATTGTCTCTTATACCTTTCTTTGCAAAAAGAGGACTACATTATTATCATTTACACTTTTTCACTGTCATGCTTTTGAGTGTTTCTTTTCTTTTTATATATTAAAGATTTAAAGATGATAATTTGAGTCATTTGTATTATGGTTAATCAGTTTTGGATGTATTTTATCAATAATGGATAATTAGAAAACATAGTTATAAACAAATTAATTAAATGGGTTGATGATTCTTATACATAAAAGAAACATATATATACAAGGGTGAAGGGTCAAAGAAAGCCACATTTTGATGGTTATACTTTTTAATCCATTTGCAGTGAAATATATTAATCTACGGGTTAAGTTTAATGTAGGTTCAGTTCTTCATGGAACCTTGGAGAATGAAGATGTTGTTTAGCCTAAAGATCAGTAGAGCCGCCCATGAGAATTACTTGTCTAATTATCTGATTTAGCAATTATGGCTTTTATTTTATATGAATACTTGCTAATGGAATTATTGTTCATGTTTGTAAGCTCACATATAATTAAACTTGTGGGAAAAAGAATAAATTTTTGGAGAAATAGCCTCATTCAATTCATGAACAGGTAAAGCGCATATTATTCCAAACTTCTTCAAATAAGAAATCTTTACCTTTTAATATGCTTAGAAGCATTCTTGAAGCAAGTAATCTTATGGTTTATATAAGTAAGAAGATGGAAATAGAAAGACTAAAACAAAGAAATTAAACAATATTACCCTTCAAGAGATGGATAAAGCCTCAACTTCCAATCCATCCTTCACAGTTGAGATTGGCGAAAAATACCCATACCCTACACTTAATTTTGCCACAAACATAGTTGCACTGAAGCTGAGTAGTAAGAATGAGTACAATGTGTGGAATACACAGATGTTATGTCTGTTATCGAGTCATGATATGCTCGGTTTCATTGATGGTCAGTTTCCAAGTCCTTCTGATGCAAATGGGAAGACAAAAGTGGAAGATATGAAGGCATGGATCAGATCAGATTCACTCGTCAAAGGTTGGATACTTGGCTCACTCTCCAAGCAAACAGCCATGAGCGTTGTCAATCGTCTCACGTTCTTACACAAAAAGGCAGAGTTTACCGCGAAAGATGTGTGGGATGAACTACAACGTAGTTATGGTCCTTCTACTCTTGAGCATGCAACCGCAGGTAGTATTAATTTGCTAATCTAAGATTTTTTAAAATTTGAGATTTAGAAATCTTCTAATAGAATTTATTAAATTCTTTTAACACAAAAAGAAGATGCAAAATCAGAGGACTGGTCAAAAAAAGGGATGGCAGATGACAACAGCAAACTTAATAAAGAACGGATATATAAGTTTATTCTAAGAGGAAAAACAAAAGGAGTTTTTAAGATATATGGTCAATTAATAACGCAAGATGTTAAGGACTATTTCAGAGATCAGGGTCTAACACCCACGGACAAAATCACAAATAATGGCAACACGGCACTCCATGTAGCAGTAGGCTCTTCTATCAATAGTCATGAATTATTAGAGAAATTGTTAGAAATGACACCTACAGAGATCAAACTACTAGATCTTAAGAATTCAGATGGAAGTACGCTACTTCATGTTGCTGCTATTGTTGGTAACACTAAAGCTGTTGACATCTTGGTGAGAAGAGACCCAGAATTGCTATTAGCCAAGGACAATGAGGGTCACACGCCACTTGCTTTATCTCTTTCTAATGTGCATTCTGAGACGTCTCAGTGTCTGGTGAATCACATCAAAGCAAAAGGGTATGATGCTCTGTTTTCTGGCAAAAGTGGCGAGGATCTTATGGTTCTTGCAATTTCTTCTCAAGATTTTGGTAAGTGTCTTATGTTGTCTTCAAAAGCTTTTCATCCGTGATACGACTAACTCTTTTAAATATATAGGCTTAGCATTAAAGATGCATGATTACAAAGAGCGCGCACATAGTGACGCTGTCTTGATGGCTCTAGCTCAATACTTCCCACCAGAACTCAACTATTGGGAAAGGAAAAACGGTATTTTGATTCTTAGTGATTGTTTCTTTAATTTTTCAATATATCATTAAGCCTCTCTCTATACACCAATTTTTTTATCTACGTTGCAGACATCATTGATGAGACTGAAGAGAAAATGGCTTCCTTCGTAGATAGGAATAGAAGACTTTTTGAGTTTATTGATCGGTCCTGTAGTTCCCTGACAATATTGGCATATATCATAACTGGTATATTAATTTTAATTGTTATCGTGGTTGTGCTTTACTGATGTTATTGTAATTTATTGGTTTTACCATACCCCCAAAATTCTAACAATCATCCCATCCTGAAGCAGGCATGTTCTTTATTATACCAGCTGCTTTCCATGCTATCCTTAAGGTGATTGGTAAGCTAGCTGCACCAAAAGTTACAATAATAACTATACGAGCAAATAACATAAGAGAAATTGAATTTATTTGTTTGCTTGAAACTTTTATTTGGCTCTATGTTGCAGTACGGCCATTCATTGGAGATAAATCTCAAATTCATGAAGATGCTGCCTATTTATTAGATATAGAATGCAAAGGGATTTATTTTCACACACCCAACGGTTACCATCACTTTTACACCAATCCGATTTTTGAAGCCACAAGACAAAATGCATGCAAGGTTGTTACAAAAATTGTGTACTGGTTTCCGGATGCAATTTGGAGTGTCAATGAAGACGGTCACAATTTTATTCAATATTCTGTGATACATCGTTCAGAGAAGATTTACAACCTGCTATATCAAATGAGTGAACACAAGAATATTTATAAAACAATTAAAGACTCTTCGGGGAATAACCTCTTGCATTTGGCTGCAAGATTGGCACCTTCCAACAAGTTGAATTTATTATCAGGGGCAGCTTTGCAAATACAACGGGAATTACAGTGGTTCAAGGTAAGATTCTTTAGCTAATGACTCAAAATTTGAATTTTATTTAACATGCAGAAAGTTGTTAAGACCCTTTACCCTTAAACCCATTATTATATATCTAGCATGGTTAACATGTGCTAATCTTGTAGGAAGTCGAAGGATTTCTATGTCCCCTAAACCGCATGCAAAAGAACTCAGATGACGAAACACCTCAGATGGTATTTACAAGGGAGCATAAGGACTTGGTGATCGAGGGTGAAAAATGGATAAAGTCCACTGCTGAGTCGTACACAATAACAGCAGCGCTCATTACCACAATTGTGTTTGCAGCAGCCATTACTGTGCCCGGTGGAAACAATCAGGAATCTGGGATACCCATTTTTACTAACAAACCAGCCTTCGTGATATTTGCATTGTCAGATGCCGTATCCTTATTCACATCTGTTACATCCCTGTTGATGTTTTTATCCATCCTTACTGCACGTTTCGCTGAACAAGACTTTCTCTTCAAGTTGCCTAAAAGGTTGATAATAGGTCTCGCCATGTTGTTCATCTCAACAACAGCAATGATCATAGCTTTTGGAGCAACATTGTTCCTTGTGTTTGGACACGAGAACTTGTGGATACTTATTCCAATAGGTGCATTGACATGCCTTCCAATCACGTCTTTTGTGACCTTGCAGTTTCCTCTCATCACGGACTTGATAAGTGCCACATATGGTCGTAGTATATTTGTTAAAAAGAATTCCGGTAGGTACTTTTACTGAAGTTTATATATCTATAATGGTCATTCCCAATGGATATTGCTTAATTTTGTTAAATTTATAAAAATCAGTGCATCATTCTATCATTCAATGGTTTCTTATCATCTTATGTGTGTACCTTCAACGTATTATTTAAACCTTTGAGATGATCCAAAACTTATTCAGACCATGATTATCAAAATTACAGATGTATTATTGCGTACATGCATTATAAACATATAACTAATTAATGTGTAAACTTGTGCTTTCAACAATTGGAATACTTGAATCGTTATTAGCTTGCAATATTTTTCAAATACTCCACTCTCATTCTTTGTGTGAAATAGAAAACACTCTATATATCATGGACACAAGTATGAAGTATCAACCTTTGTTATAGGGATGAGCACGGTACCGGTCCCGTACCGATCCCGTACCGAATTAGTGGTACCCATTTTTTCCCGGGCATAATTAGTGGTACCGGTACCGTACCGAACGGGACCGGTATCGGTACCGGTACCGGTACCGGGAAATCGGGTTTTTCCCGTTTTTTTTCGGGAATTTCCCAATTTGGTACCGGTCTCGTACCGAATTAGTGGTCCCGATTTTTTTTCCACCTTATTTCGTAGTACCGGTACCGTACCGTATATCGGGAATCGGTACCGTTTCGATACGGTACCGGTACGGTTCCGGGATCCGGTTTGAAATGCTCATCCCTACTTTGTTATGTAATCACCTGACATGAGTGGTGGAATCAAGAAACAAATTCCTAGGGGGCACCACATAGGTGGATTAAGTAACGAGTCAGGTTAGTTGGTCAGCTCCATTTGAGATAAAAACAATCGCCTAAGCCAAAATGATCAGGATTAAAAAACTATTAAGTAAAATCTTAGACCATCATTCATCCCCGCCCTCGTGTCAGGGGCGGATCTGTAGCATAGCCCTGGACATAGTATCGACACTACAGCTTAAGATATATGTGTATTGGATGGTATGTTATTCTACAAGTATGTGATTTGAGAAACTGTAGAGTTCAGCAAACCTTAAAACAAAATCGGGCATGACTGAGGAAGGCTGTCTTCGGAGGGTGTTTCACCTAAGCACCATGGCACAATTTTGTAACTTCTAATGACCAAATTGACGCAAAAAATTATACACTATACTAAAGTGAAACATTACAAATAGGAAATGCCCTGCTATAATGCGATACAAATCCTTATCTATGCTACCTATAATGGAAAAACAGTCAAAGGTGAAAAGTGAAAACTTGGTCAATGCCCATAATGCCCTTGTAAAACTATTAAGCAAGGAAATCGAAAGTCGGAAGTCTTAAGCAAGGAAACAATATTGCCAATGACTTAAGTAAGGAAACGATTTATCTCTGTATCATTCCAATCGGTAGTTTCAATTTAGCAGTTAATAACAATGGTGCTATTTTTGTCAACCATAACCATGGTATAACTCTTCAAAACATTCAAAACATCGATTTTAAATTGTTTTGTTCTATCTCTATTACCACATAATAACAAGTACAGATTCAAAAACACCAGCCATAACATATTTGATCTATGAGCATCTGATTCGTAAACACCACACAACGATGCTCTCTATGTTGTCCACACAACAGAATGGGTAAGTATGACAGTTATTCAATTTTTTTAGGGGTTTTGATTTATATCACATATCCCAGCTATTTAAATGTGTTGTGTTTTTTTAGGGTTTTGATTTAATAATCAATTTAGTTTTCCTTCAATTCATTTATAATAGACTTTGCTTTGATTAATTTCAATTCAGTATTGTTGTAGCAAAATCCTAGAAAAAAATTGGGGAAATAAATTGCTTAATTTGGTTTTCATAATTTGCGTGTTATGGGGATTCAATTTATATATAATAATTCTAATTGTGATTGGATTAAATTTTTAATATGTTATGAAGAGGAAGGATGGTTTATGGGTGGTCACTGGTCAATGCCTACGAACTCAAACAACAGGTACAATATATAGTGTTTTTTT
>LBNU01028887.1:196147-210228 GCA_014162995.1 Artemisia annua
TGATCACGATGTTCGGATCTTATATTGATTTAAGTCTGGTGTTGTTTTAGATATATATGGCATGTAACTTTAATTGGTGAGGCAGTTGGATTGTTACTATAATATGCGTGGATATCGCGACAACATAACATTTGCGCAGCATGGTGCTATCCAGAGGTTCAACACAAAAGAATAAATAAATAAAGATTAATCTTTAGCGAGTCCGTTTATTCGCATTATAATCAGGATATTTAAGACAAATGGAGATTATCTGCGCTCTCATTCTTTCCTATTCTTCGCTTATATGGCGTCGAAGCATTCTTCATTGTTGTGCATTTATTTTGGAAACTATGTGTGTGTTACATGTAGAGATAAATAATACCTTAAATCACCATCGGTATGGTTGGGAGATAAATAGTAGTCGCAGAACTCTCAGCCATACTCATGATACTTTTATTTCTGGAATCTTGTTGGGGTAACATGTGGTCAGTTTTATGGTGGAGCATGAACTTACCTAGCTCACCAAAGGCAACACGGGGTACGGCTTTTTAACCGTCTGTTATACACGCGTAATCTAAGAGATCACTTGCAGAGTCCACTAAGATCCAACTTAGATGAGGCATTTCGAAGAAATCTCATCCACTCGGTATTACCCAGCAAGCGCATTCAATCCGAAAATAAGGTTGTACGCTCGGGTGAATGTAATTACCATGATGAAGTATTATGCCTAGAGATGTTAACGATTATTCTGGCGGAGGTGTAAGCTAATATGATTAAATCCTGCATGGATGGAAGAATACCTTATGTTCATAATTATTTGACTCATACTCGGTGTTACCCTGATGCACTTCTCTATATAAGGTAGGTTTGGACTTTTGGGATATTCTAGAATAGACAGAATGGCATAGCTTATGAGGTATAGTACAGCTGTTCTGTGTTATAATACTGCTAAATTATTCACTGAGGCAAGATATCATCAGTTCTCAGTTTTCGAATATTGTGGTGTGGTCTCGAATCCGACGCCAGGGCTTTCGGATAGTATTTTCTAGTCTTTGAAAGAACAGACCTTGTCCTTGATAACAGTCGCTCCTCACCTCATTAATTATAGTCCTTTGCGTTAGTGCGGTAGAAAGCTGCATATTATTTATAGTGTGATTCAAGAGATCAGGTGTAACAAGCTACTTAAACAGATCTTTTGACTGTATAAGTACGTGTTCAATTGATATCACTGTTGTTTTTGCAGAGTTAGATTACAGTGTGGATCTTAGATTATTGCCTTTGCAGTTTGGAATGCTTCTACACAGTTAGTTATCGGTCGTTAAATCTTTCAATTAATTGGTATTGGATCTGTAACTTTTTGTTAGTTTACGTCGAAGCATTGTGTATCTTAGCATTCCATGCTTAGTAGGTTTTGCAGTGAGTGGAAGAGTATAGTTCTTAGATATATTTAAAGATGAAATCAACTTATCGCTGATTGACATTGTAGCGGGATCTGTACAATAGGTCAGATAACACTAATTAAGGGTATGAAACTTGGCGACGACTCAATGATTCTGCCGTTTCTTTCTCTTGTACTTACCGTTTGGTTATAGATGAAAAAAACATTATATTGATTAGTAATCTGCTCATACGGCAATGTTTCAATGCTCGAGAAGATAGAAAGAATCTGCATTACTACAGGAGTGACTATATCATGCACTCATACATCCTAAACGAGTACCTAGACAACTCGCACGATAAGTCGATCACATGGAATTAATTTAAATGTAAGTGTTGATCTTACATCAGTCGAACTTTATAGGCAGTGGTTGATTCTAAATTATTAAAATCTATAATTCGTAATTGATGTAAATATTTTTTAAATAGATCAGATAATTAAATGGAATTATTGATAAAGCAACATTGTTTTATTACATATTAGTATTAATCTGATTACTTCTTGCAAGTATTATCAACCATTATATTCCCTCTCTCTCTAGTTTGATACCACCATCTATTATATCTCCTAAGATGTGACATTATACAACATCAGTAGTCTATATCCAGGCAATTCATCTATGGTTGATAGAAAAAACTTGACATAGGCTAAAGAGTGCAACTCAGTAGCTTAACATGATTCTAACATATACTCTTGGCTATGTTTTTGACTAATAATATGAACGTGTATATTTTTGTGTCGATAAAAATGATATGCTTCAAATTGAAGAATTTACCCAGAGTACGCAATTACAAAGTTTTTGAAACAACCTTGGTAGTGGGATATGTAGTGATGGTGACAATATGGTCAATTACAACCACAACCACGCTTTATGAACACCTCGAGTAAATTCAAGCACCTCAGCAATTGTAAAAGATTATAGATAAAACACAAAAAAAAAGCTAAAAACTATGACCATTAATAATGAGCCACTATATATAATATTGTTATTAATATGATAACAATATATGTATGAGGATTGCGGATCAGTAACATTAAGCTCACAGCGCAATGACTATGGAGAGCGACACTTAACTCATACTTAAAAGTCATTAGGCACTATTATCAAGAGATAAAGTTCATCGATAATTTCAATATGGCGTATGAAAAGCTTCGTACTTTTGGATGTGATGATAGTATGATTTCTCTCTATTTATCCTCTCTGTCAGGCAGTTGGTTGTGATGTTATATATAGAGAGGCAAATTTGCATTAGGATACTTAATTTAGTACACAGAATCACCTTATTTTTTCTTAAGCTAGTTTTACTTTTTGTTAGATAGTGGTGTCCCTGTGTTTTGCTTGTTTTAGACTTTGTGTTTTTTTTATAAGATATTTGTTTATTCAGTTGTGTTTTACTAGGTGATGTTATACTTGCTTGATACTATGAAAAATGGGGTGTTACAAAAGTTTAAAGTAATTATTAAATATTAGTGGCCTTTTATGTCGATATTATATAATAGTGTTTATTTATAGTATATATATTTTTGTTTTAATGAATATGTGTTGTGTGGTTTTGTGAGTATGTGTGTGTAGTGTGTGTGATTGATGATGTACACCTAAATCTACAAGGGTTGTTTCTAAAAATTTAAATTGTTGGACATCAATCATCATTTACTTATTTTAGTCAAAAAAGGCCAGTTATGATTTGTTATGTTTGCATTTACAGCCTGCAAGTTGTAACATAATAATGCCTAGATATTTGTTATATCTAGGAGAATAATGTGGTTCAAAAAAAAGGAGAAAATGGTTGATTTGCAAGGAAGTCACAGTTTATATGATTAAAAAGTTGTTTAAATTTTCATATTTGTGTTTTATATTCATATTGGCCGATTAATTTGACAAATTGGTTGTTCGTCTACGATGAATACTACATATTTGGAGTCTTGTGTGTGTTCGTTAGTGTTGATTGATATATTGAAGCAATCTTTCCTTGTATGCAGGATCTTAACAACAAAATTTTTCAGAACGCCATCAAAGGTAAGTACAAAAAAGAAACGGCTTCATTGTTCGCTTACTTATTATACTTTGACATCCGATGTCAAACGAAGTGCTTTCTTTTCCAAAATTAGTAGACATATATTCGATTCTCCTATATGGATCAGTAACTTCATAAACAAATAAAATAATCATCATAATAAAATAGAGAATCTATGTTGAAACTGTGAGCCAATCTAAGAATAGTTAGTAACCTGTCAACTACAGGTTTGACTTTTAAAGTCAAAAGATTCCTGTTTAGGTAGCTTGTTAACCTGATCTCTTTGAACAATTAATGCAGCTTTCTCACCACTAAAGATTAGATTAGGAGGGACTTTACAGGACAAGGTTGTTTACCAAACAGAAAATAATCCGAAGCCCTGCGTCGGATTCACCAAAAACACCTCAGTGTTATTTGGTTTTAACGACGGCTGCCTACCTCTAAGCAGATGGGATCAATTAAGCAACTTCTTTAGAGATACAGGGTAAATAAGAATAATCATTGTTTTTCTTTCCCATAGATTTTACATTTTTATCGAACAGAGAATTCGTTGGCTTATACTTATGGTTTACATTCAGGGCTGAAATTATTTTCGGATTGAATGCGCTTGCTGGTAAGACAGTAGTATCTGGCTCAGCAGTTGGACCTTGGGACTCTGCAAATGCTGAATCTTTGATACGTTATACTGTTAAAAAGAACTACACCATGTATGCTTGGGAGCTAGGTAAGTTCATTCACATAACACTACCACATGTTACAAATCCAGACTTAGAAGTAGAGATGGCAATCTCGACACATTACTTAAGAATGGTCGATTTAGGTTATTATTTATCTCTAACGGGTCAAATATGTAAAATGAAAGAATTAGCTAAAAGGAATAGGTCAGATGAGTCCAAATTAGTGTTTTTTCTATGCATAAACGTCCTAAATCATTATATTGCAAATTGTATTGTTATTAAAATATATAAGTTATGCCATTATATCTAACACACCAACTATTTATAAACAACTAAAAGCTTAAAGTGTACCGGGTCCCCCAGACTGACACGACCTGTACAATCTAATCGGTTTGCACCTGTTACCCAACCTGCTCCTACCTGCACGACCACCCATTTTGGCACCTTAATCATTCAAATATCTTGTAGGAAATGAGCTGAGTGGAAGTGGAGTTGGAACAAAAGTAGCAGCATCTCAGTATGCTTTCGACACTATGACCTTAAAAAACATAGTTCAAGAAATTTATGAGGGTGTCGAGCCTAAGCCTCGGATAATTGCACCTGGGGGTTTCTTTGATGCCAACTGGTTCAAGGAATTTATAGACAGAACTCCTGAAACACTAGACATAATTACTCACCATATCTACAATCTTGGCCCAGGTATTCTTTTACTAAATGAACCAAAAATGACCTAAATTCCAAGCTACCAATTCGGAAAGTTATAATCTTTTTCATTTCTTATAGGGGTTGATCAACATCTTGTTGAAAAGATACTCGATCCTTCTTATCTTGATGGTGAGGCAGATACGTTTAAGCAACTTCAAAATATCCTCAAGACTTCTATAACTTCAGCTTCTGCTTGGGTTGGTGAAGCTGGTGGTGCTTATAACAGTGGACATAATCTTGTCACCAATGCATTTGTGTTTAGTTTCTGGTAAGCAAGTGCAAAAAGACCAAAATACCATTTATGTAAAGGATAGCCATCATGGGACATCGGTGTTGTGCAGGTACTTGGATCAGCTAGGAATGTCATCTGTTTATAACACAAAAACATACTGCCGACAAACTTTAATTGGAGGAAACTATGGTTTGCTAAACACTACAACGTTCGAGCCAAATCCAGATTACTACAGGTTCATAACTGAACTTTGTATTATGCTTTTTGACTTTTTAGGTCAAAATTGATATTGTCCTTTGGTAATGTTTATAACTTGATGTGAATTTGTTGTTTCTACCAGCGCTCTTCTTTGGCATCGGTTGATGGGTAGAAAGGTTCTTTCTGCAAACTTTACGGGGACAAAGAAGATACGAGCCTATGCACATTGTGCTAAAGAATCTGTAAGTGCGCAATAGACTTTTCTCATAAAGGCGTATTTTAATTAAGCTTGCTCCAGTGGGTTGAAAAAAGGTCAATTTTGGTTTAAAGTTTTCTCCAATGGGTCAAACACGTAAGGTTTCAGATTAAGGCTAAAAAGGAGACAATTAAGCTGGGTCAAACGGCTTGAAGTCACTCAAAATGTTTTCAACAGCTTAAAACCTTATACATCGTTTTATTTCTGGATTGATAATTTAAAAATATAGCTTTCTATGATCCTATTGAATACACTTGTNAGTTAGTAGTAGCCAATATAGTCTCATCTTTTTAATCTATCTTCTTGAAACTTTGGGGTTTACTGCTCGCGAATGCTAACCATACGACTGTACCAGTGAGGTAAAAGAAAATCGATGGTGCAAAGAGTGACATCTACATGAAATATTAGTAAATATACTTTAGTTACTTTTAATGAAGAATTGAAATTTAGGCAATGTTTAATGAAAACTTACACCCCATGAATGAGTTGAATCCAGAAGATATCCGGTGAGAGCAACACCTATAATTCCAGGAACTGCCCCTACGGTATTCGTAATGCCCTGAATGTACGAATCAAAGTCTCAGGATCAAATATGTAACTGATATTTCGTATAGTCAAGAGTCACAGTACAATGAACATACCAAAAGTATGCTTGCATATTCAGGTGAAATATCTTGGTGCGTACAATAAAGTCCTGCAACCAAACAAACAATGATGATACTAAGTCTTTTCATGAAAGAAAACATAAGTGCTTGAAAATACCAAAATTGATGTCTAGTTCAGCACCTGATAAGGCAAAGCTTGATAGTGCTATACCACCAGTAAGGATAGTGACAACTTCCCATGGTGGCAAACCCAAGTCGACAGACGATAAAATCATACATGCTGCAGGAGACAAAAATGCAATTGTTTGGCAGATCTTGCGTACCTACATGAACAATAATCAAGCATAGATGTTGAGATTCTAAAGTTGCGGGTCATATAGCGGTAGCTAAATGGGCAGGTTGAGTAACAGGTAAAACATTTTTGCTGGTCGAAACGGGTCAGGCCGGGTTGACACAAAATACTATTATCCAATTGGTTTAGTATAATCAAACTTACTGATATTATATGACTTTTTGGTTTTGTGCCAGTGACTTTTGGCCAGGTCAATCTATTCGCCCCCTTTTGTTTTTTAGTCCAACTACTTTGGTCTTACCCATGTGACCCGTTAAACACAAAACATATCCCAAATCGACGCGTCATAAGTAAATAGGCAGAAATTACCACATCCATGGATGCATTTATGCTCAACATACCACAGTTGTTTCGACTCCACTAGAGATTAACTTGTCTGCAAATTGTGATGCGAAGCTGGTAACTACTACTGAAGCTAGTGGAGGAAGAACAGACACCTGGATAAATAAACATAAATATGAGAATGAGACCAAAAATCACAAAAAAACAATATGCAAAAGCAACGGCAAAAATCATTGAGGACGACTTTCATTTGTGTAAAAATGATTGGCTCTAAACAAAAAGAGGCGCTGATTTGTACATACCCATGCAGCTTCTGTTAAATTTAAGTTCAGCTCCTCACTACATAAGATAAAAGTTGAAGCTTTAGATTACTTTTTTCAAGAACCAAATTTCCAAAATGTATACAGCGAAGTGTGTAACTCTATACAAGTATTACCTGAAATAAGTAGGAAGCCACGACAAACAGCAGTAATGACCCCAACTTCCACAAAAATGAGCATATATCATCGCCCATACGGCTTTACTTTGGAAAAAAGACCTCCATGGTACCTATAAATGAAATTACATCAAAAGAAGGTTTCATATTTACCGAATTGAAAAGTTGGAATGAGAATAATTAGAAATTAATTCTGCTTCGTACGTTTAGGGAACCACCAAACTCCTCCATAGACGTTTCCCAAGACTTCGCCTTATGATTTGACTGAGATCCTGTAAGTTATTATCATATAAGTACCCAAAATACCCTTCAACATATCCACTTTCAACTTTAGAAAGCACTAGAATTTGTATATGACTTCCCACAAAGGAACTTTCACAGGTATCAACTATAAACATAAAATAAGAATTATTTATAAGGACATGGAAAACTGAAAAATGGATGCGCGTACTTGATAATGATGCAGAGTTGGTTGACGGTTGGTCTTCTGCAACAAATTGAAACCCCAAAAACCTTCAATTGTAAAGTTATAACTTAGTCAATATGCAAGTAGGTAGTTATTGTTGAAAATAATTTGGTCACATCACTTTACCACATAATTCCGAACGATCCAAACATGTAGAATACGGATTCCCATCCAAAAGATTCTATCAGGGGAGGAGCCAAAAGAAGCCTGCACGTTTGTAAACAGAATTTAAGGATATGAATAACTCGATAATTATAAATATGTTTGATATAACACAGCAGCGTAACATACCCCAAAACACTTCCAACACTTAGACCACCAAATACAAATGATACAGCCCGTGAGCGTTCTTCTAACGGAATTAACCTGCACAGAAGATTAAAGGCACCAAAAAATTAACAAAATTATCCATCAATATGACTGGTGAATTACAAAAGGCATGCCTCTAAACTCTTCCGATTACTTACCTGGCTATCAGATCTGTGGCAGCTGAAGGCGATACTCCTTCCCCAATTCCAACCTGGATTGTGGGATACAGATAACTTTCAGATGGAGTAAAGCAGAAGAACTGAAACATATATTAGAAAGCTTTCTTCTAGAGTTCTAGATACATTATGCACACAAGTGAAAGGCAAAATTCTAGGAAATTAGTTCCGATTTCCTGTAAATAAAGACGTATAATCACTGCCATCGAATTAGTAGTAAGGCACCTTGTGAACAAAGGGTATTTTGGAATATTAACCGCCATTAAAAGTCTAGTAAGGTTGGGACCTAAAGATCGATGAAGATAAAATTCCTCTTGAAATTCAAGATAATTACACTAGTGTGAAAAAAATTCAGGGAACCAAAGAAGGAGAAACATACAAGAATTCTTGAAAGAACAAGTCCAGGCATAAAACCAGCAACTAGAGGAACAAGTGCTGTGGCAAGTGACCAGGCCAGAACACCAAACTGAAGAATTACCCTGCACAAAGTCACACACAAAATGCTTATACACAATTGATAAGAATAAAGAGCTAAAACTAGGCATCTTATGACATCAAATACTAACCTCCCACCAAATATTTTCGAAAGCCAACCACCTGGCAGCTGACTCATCGCGTACCCCCAAAAGAATGACGATTGCACCAATCCTGCAACTGACGAACTCCATCCGAACTGATGCGACATTGGTATAATAGCAATACTCAAGTTCACCTGCATAAGAAATTCATCGTCTTTAGCCAACTTACCATAATTCACTAGCACAAAAACCAATATTACAATATGGTCACCCAAACAAGATCACAAAATCATAACATTCAGCCAAAGAAACACCTAATAAGAAATTAAAGTTAACAAAAGCTAAAAATCATGAAAACGGATATGAAATGATCATTTACAAACTTAAAACTTAAAGTCACCCCCTTAAAGGGTCATTTTTGTACTATAAGGTAAAACATTTGTATGAAGGTTTTCGCTGTTCAGGTTATCTTGAGAGGGCGAGACTTTGACTAAGATGTACGTAGCCTAACCAGGTATCCCAGTGACCATTTCCGAACCCTTTCCCTGGCCAACTCCAAGATGTGTGCACAGCGTGGTTCGAACTTGAGACCTCTTGTGAAGACATCACTAAGACTTATCACTAGGCCACCTTGGTGGTGGTTGAAAAAAGTTAACATTTTATGCAAAATTCAAAATTTTATAAAATTACCATTTATGAAAGCTAGCCTATAGGTAAAAGAATGACAGAAAATAATACAATCAACCACCACCCGAATTGCCTAGTGATAAGTCATTTTCCTCCACATAGGAGGTCAAGTGTTCAAACCTTACTAGGTACACTTTTGGGGGTGGTCAGGGAAGGGTTAGAAACTGTCACGGGGATAGCTTGGTTAGGCCGTGTACATCTAAGTAAAAAAAATTGCTCTACCCAGGTAACCTAAACAAAGGAAACCTCATCGGTTTACCCGTTTACCCATTATACAATCCTAAGAAACAAAAAAAATTACTACTCCATATAATACAACAGATTAATTGTATATATTAAGTGCAAAAAGCCGTTGGTACACACTTTTTTTCTGAAATTATATTTAACCTTTTACCTTCAAATTTAAACCTAAAAGATAAAAGTTGTAAAGACATACTCACTTAACGGACTTTAAATAATTGTTTCACAAGTTGTGTCGGAAAATTTTGCTCACTACTTTTGTATAATTTTCGTTAGTTTAAGTTTATATATCGTTCGTACACTTATCTACCTTAATAATCGTAACAAATGGGGAAAGTTTGTCATTTTACCTATCATTTGATTAAATATGCATAATTTGTCAAACGCTATAAAAACTGCGTATCTCCTTATTTGCTTATTTTTAGTTAGAAGCAAATCCAACCAAACACTCTATTCAGAAGTACTTATAAGTCCGTATATAAGCACTTATTTCTAAACTATACAACCCTATGCTAAACAACATTAAAAAACACAAAAAAACAACAAAAATTACCTTATCCATGTTACAAATAACAAAAGCAAGTGAAGTAGTCCCAATCATCTTATATCTTTGAGGAACATTTTTCCATGGTGGCCAATCCATATTATCAAACCCCAACACTTTCCCATTTCCAACATCCCCAAAATCATCATCATCATCAACAATTTTCAACCCACTAACAATCCTCTCACCATTTTCAGCAAGATTTTCTTTTTCCTTAATATTACAACAAATCTTGGAAAACCCTTTTCTAGAATTCAATAAAGATGGTTTTAAGAAATGGTTTTTGGGTATATGATGATGATGAAGTTTGAGTTTATGGTGTTGTAGACATGATAAAGTTGTGTCTGTTTGGAGTGTAAATAATTTGGACATTTTTGGAAGTGTTTAATGTGAGTGTTTGTGTTTGTGTTGTTCAAGTATTTGATTCTGTTCAAAGACAATGAAGAGAGGATGTAGTGATGCCACGTTGGAGTTGGTTTGGTTGGCCCCAGTTTCATTGGAGTGTTTGTGTTGTACAACATATGTCAAAACTCAAATGGTTTGTTTCGAGTAAATTTCACAAGTCATCCTTTTGGTTTTGAACAAATTGCATTTTTTTCATCATTATTTTTGGAAAGTGCAGGCATCGTTTCTGTGGAGAACTTATGAGTGCAGTTTTCATCTATGACCAAAGTGAAATGACTAACTTTGTCTTCTTTTTATTTAATAAAATTGACAGGATAACTTATTAGTGCAGTTTTCATCTATGACTAGAGTGAAATGACTAACCTTTGTCTTCTTTTTGTTTAATAAAATTGACAGGATAGGCATTTAGTCATTTTGGATAGATCATGGAAAAAAATTGCACTCATAAGCTTTCTACTAAGACAGTATATGTGCACTTTTGAAAAGGCAAGAATGAAACATGCAAATTGACCAAACTACAAGGACTATTTTTGCAATTTACTATTATGTTTCAAAGTGGAATATCGGCTCAATATTTGTCGTTGAGAAAATGGAAGTTTTACTTTTTTTAGGAAATTGCTGAAATGTGAAAAAAAAAATTAAATGAGAAGGAGAAGAGAAATATTAATTACATATTTAAATACATTTACAAAAATAGATGCATTTTTATTTACAATTCTCACTCTTATTTGAAATGTGTTGGTAGAATATCTACTTATCATTCTCATTTTAGTTTTTCTTTTCACTGGATCCGAAATTTCTTAGAAAATAGTTTTTTAGAGTTTTGCTATGGGAGGTGGTATTTACATGCACCATTTATTTTGGTGCATATAATATTATCTTGTTTGCTATTTGTAGTTCTAAAGATTATATTTAAAAATTAAAAATATGCAATTAAGTTGTTACATTTAATTGGTTGAGAATAGTTACTTAGAGAGGGTGAGTGATTATTTTGAAAGTACAAACCATTTAACAATGTAAGAATCTATTAAGCATACCCCCCTAATTTAAGGTAAGAATCTATTAAGCATACCCCCCTAATTTAAGGTATGTTTAGCAATTGCCTAGTTTTATGCTAAGTTAAAGAGTTTTATGTTAACCAACTTAAAATCGTGAGAAATACTAGTTATGGAATTGGTGGCCTATCATGCGGTGAAAGGGATGAAATCTCTAAGGTTACGTCTGGTTCACATAACGTGTTTGAGAAAATTGTAATCGGTTTAGAGAATTATGATATATTGTAATTGATCAAATGAATTGTATGTATATGATCTGAATCGGATGTAATTGTGATCTAAAAAAAACCTTTTATGTGTTTATATATGAAGCATATATATAATGAAATTCAAGAAAACAATAATGCAATTATAAATTATAAGAATAATTTATAAAATAATAATTAAAACTCAAATTAACTATAAAGATTAAAGAAATGTTATATTCACAGAAATTTTACAAAATTATGTATATGTGGTGGGTGAGAAACAACATGATTAGTGATCCGATCGCCACACAGTTATAGTAGTGTACTTATATATTCACTCGGAATCATTTTACATCCCTAGTTAACGCTGCAGAAAAATCAACAACATGCGGAAGCATGCTTTGTTACTTTCTTGTCATTCTGCTATAAATTTGTTCCAAGTCATCCAAAGCTTGTTCCAGTGAATAGCCTTGTCCAATACAGTTTTGGATTATGTAAAGTAGTTCGCGTGACCTCTCAGTTAGAGGAACACTTAATTTTATTCGTCGATCAACTACTTTTCTGATCATCTCATCAGACATATCCGAGATTTGGCCGGATAGATAATGTTTTCTTTTACCCAGATTGATTTGTTCTTTTTTACCCATAGATTTTCCTCTAAGCATTTCCATCAGTAAATATCCAAGATCTCTGATATCACACTGCGCACCGCTATTCCCAGAACCTGAGAATTTGAGATATTATTTCAGATGCAGATTCTATTGTACACGATTTTTATGTAAAAAAAAGCAACGTAAACTATTGTTAACTTACCGGATACAGATTCTCGTCTTACCAACCTTGCCAAGTCAAAATAGGAAATCTTTGCATTAAAATCCTGAGAAATGGTAAATTTGAACATGCTTGATAAGATTTCAAGGGAATAGCAATTAGCGAATGTGATAAGGAACTTTAGTTTTCGAAAAGTTGGGCTCTTAAGAGTTAAATTGTTTTGTATCTTCTGGAAAGGAAAAGTAGTGAAACAGATTTTGGCGTAAAGCATCGGGTGTGATGACACCTACACACATCCACACGCATATAGTTATCAAAACACACACACACACACACACACACACAATCACACGATGTGGTGGGATAACTTTGGCTTGATAACATTGGTGTGGTGCGGTAACATCAATGTTATTGTCATAACATCGACATTAACACTGACCACACCAATGCTCAATAATTCTTACAGGTCAAAAAATGAACCAATAATAGCTTAATTTACCTTATCAATGCGAATGTAGTCTGTGGATAGCGACCAAACTTCGTCAATCATCTGTTTATGATGCAAGAAAACTAGGCCACTCACGACTCCTATTGCTATTTTGACCCTCATAATAAAGGGAAGTTCTTGCGCAGATCCTACAACCACAGAAGAATATTTCTATATCACAAACTAGTTATAATGCCCGTGCACGCACGGGGTTTTTCTAGAAAAATTTAATTATATAGTATTATCGTTTAGAATCTTATATATATATTTTAAAAAGTTAGAGTATAAACATGTGCGAAACTAAGAAAAACAGTTAGCAGAAATTGTAAATATAACCGTGGCATGGACCTTGTATTTGATTCTTGAGTATGTCTCCTTATAATGTTATTAGGCCAAAGGTTCTTAGATCACATAGGTTTACACATAAATCAAATTTATTTTAAATTTTTTGTTTATTATATGGACATATAAGAATTTACCCGTAAAAATTATGATATAAGTACAACTAATAATTATGCATGAGTTTTTCACTATGTATTAATATCAATTAATATTTTGTAAAAATTTTATTGGTTGAAAGATTTAACTTTGTTTAGCTGACATAGATGTTAATGTTGAGGTTGATGTTGTTATTTAACTTTAACTATTGATATCATGTTTTACAAAATGTGCGAATTTAGTAGCACATAATGAGCGTTGATGAAGTTAAAATATGCTCCGTAAAGTATTTAAAATGTTTTTATGGATATTCATATATAAATTTTAACTGCTAATTTCATGAGTCGTTGTTATAAGTAGAATCGCGTATATTTATTTTCATATCACAGTAATTCGTGCTTACCATTTGATATATATATTCCCGTTACTAATAATTTAGCCGTATTTAATATTCAAACCCGTGTACGCATAAATTAAACCTTTAAATAAAATAACATGAGTCCTTATTTAAAAAAATATTCTAATAGATGAAAGTCTAAAAACTAATACTAATACTCATGTAATTTTAAACAAAGTTCATATTATAAAGTATAAGGGGTATAAAGTGTAAGGGGTTATTTGT
>LBNU01028887.1:220872-236441 GCA_014162995.1 Artemisia annua
GTAGCACCCGCGTAAGTAACTGACTTCACTCCAGTACCACTAGCAGTATCAACCTTGGGATCATTCGGAACGCTTGAATGAGGAGTATTTGTTGCATTACCTTCGTTAGCAACAATCTCACTTTGAATTTTATCCATAGCTTCCTCAAAATTCTTATGCGCATTAGCAATCATTTGTTCCACATTAGGTTGCACAACATTAGCAGACGCGTCAAGTGAAACCGGCTTCACTTTATCAAGCAACGATCCATCAACTTTACTAACATGTTCATTCGACCCTGTAGCTTGAAGAGCAATAGAATCAGTTGCTTGATTCTCATTCGTATTAGTTGCCTCCACGTTAGCACTCAAATTAACCTCAAAACTAGGGTTTTGCAAATCCCTAGTATGAACATCACGTACACTTGCAGCATCACTAGACATAGATTTTCTTGGTGTATTAACTCCAGGGTTAATTCCTTTTAGTCGTTTAAACCGATCACTCAATTCCTCAAGATGCACATTAGGTACAGGTCGTGTACCAGTATTATACTCTTCTCCAACCTTCGACATCACACAGCAACCTTACCACAACAGTCCGTAACAAGAAGACAGTTCCAAAGAAAACACCAAACAGTAAATATAGGAAAACCCTAGTAAAAAGACTAGGGTTTATAAACAATGAAGCACATAATCTATCCCATAATAACAGTTGTTCGATTCAGTAATAATGATAAAGATGATAGGTAATAAAGCACACAGAATCGACTTAAGAACCTCTAGCGATTAGGTAAAACCCTAACAGAAGCGATTGAAGAACAAACCCTAAAAATAAACGATTAGAATCCCACCAATACAAGCAATGATCAAGGAGTGATACTCAATAGAAGATTGTATATGAGAGATTAGAATCGATTAGAGGTGGAAATCGTTAAGATTTAGGGAATATAGTGATCGCCAAAAATCGCCAGAGGTATAACAAAAGGATTTCTGCACAAACCAAAAAAAAAAAAAAAGTATTTGGTGCATTTAAACTTGCTCCGAGTAGGTGCTAATCAAATCCTATCTCAAGTAGTCTCTTTTAATTAATCAAAAAAAAAGTATTTGGTGCATTTAAACTTGCTCATCAAGATGTCTATTAAGTTGAATTTGTTTGATGGTCGGATAATAAAGTTTGAATTCAGACAGCAATTCTTATTATATAAGTGGGTCATTAGATTTGAATTTGTTTGATAATTGGATAATAAGGAGATATTTGTCACGTGATTGGTAGCCTATCGTGTAGTGAAGGGGGTGCGGTGGGTTTCACGTAGCTTTTGACGGGGTTGAGTGTGAGTTTGTTGTGTTTAGTGTGGAGAAGTTTGAGGGATTTTGCAAGGCCACAATTCCACAAAGGGAAAGGTGTGGTGAATTTGTTTCGTGAAGTCCTATCGCCTCCATAGGACACAAATGCGGTGAAAAATGAGTACTTCCGTTGCTCCCAATAGAGTGATTATAACCTAATAACTAAGTTAAATCACTATCCCTGTAATCTGATGTGGTGTTTAAACAATTTGATGCAAGAGTATGTAAAACAGTGTAAACACAAATAACGCACATAAGTTTTTTCAACGTTTAAATTCTTATTTGAATGAATCAAAGAATTTGACAAAGATTGGTTGTGGAACACCAATCTTAGTTAAATGACAATTTGTGGTGATCTCCTCTCTAACTTAAACACAAAACCTTAGTTATGATTTAAGTATGAACTTTCCTTACTCACTAATTGTTCAATCGCCAAGTTCAACTCGAGAAGTAAAGGCTCTTTAATGTCTATCACATTTATTGCAAGAGATACGTTTACTCCTTTACAAACATTCTTATTTATAGGCATAAGGGTTTCCGGCGGGTGTCTACTTTACATATGTTGAGCATTTAATGGGATTGTGAGATTGCATTATATGCTACTAGTACTATACTAGGTAATGGGATAAGCTCTTCTTTAGGGAACAGTGTGGACAACTGTTGTCCCTTTTTACCAACTTTAGAAAGGCGTGGATACCTAAGAAGACTTGCTTTATCCCTTTTTGTTGTAGAAGATTTTCCTGCCTTTGACCTTCTAGATACTTGAGATTCTTTGCTCAGTATCTTTGTGAACTAGGAGATCAAACATCGTTCAATGAGGCATTGTCATCCTCACTGAACTGAGCTTCTTCTTTGAGACTTGTTCTTCGGAGGTTGAACCGCAACAACACTTAAGTGAAGGCTCTTTGTTTTCAAGAATTCAGAAGGGGTTATGTTGAATAGTTCTTAGCGTCTACGTTATACTTAGGCTATTTTATGTTTAAATCTAGTGGTGGACGCTGAATTTGGCCCAACAACTTCCATAGCCTTTGGAAAAATTGTTGTCCCATTTTACCAATCATACACCGTGTATTACGCAAAGTTACACTAGTACAGGGCCTGTTTGTTTAGTTTTCTTGTTAAGTCCTATTAAATTAAATTGTCTGTCTAGATATATGTTGTCTGTTTGTAGACAAATAAATGGTTGTTTGTTTTGTGTGCTGAATAAAGTGTCTGAATTAGTAAAATTATTGTTATACCCTTTCATTTAAAATAATTATTAAATTAGATGTTAAAAAGTGGGAGGGTAAATATGTAAAAGTAGGATAAAAGTGATGACTTAATATGGAGACCTTCACTTCCATGGCTTTTTCTAGAAGGTCATCCATTTAAATTAAGCACCAAACAAACACTGAATTAATGACTTAATAAATTTATCTATTTATAAATTAAGACTCTTTAAGTCATTATCAAACACTACCTGATTGTCTAGCATGAGAAGAGTAATTATTCCCATTGGTTAAATTAGTTTTGAAGTCATGCGCACACACATAATTTTAATAAATATAATCTCGTGTATACAAAAAATTTCAGTATCATGATTAATTAATCTAACAGTGAATCGATATAAACAACAATGGCACCGGCAACGATGGCAACAATAGCAACAACAACATAAAACAACAATAATAAAGGTTGTTTTAAAACGCATATACATAAAGCCAGATGCGGAGGGAGGGGGTGACTAGCAGTGCTAGGCCCCTCCAATAAGCCCAGTTAATCTAATTTTACATAAGCCAATGATCTGTAATTTTAATGATATAATGGGTCACCCCCAATTCTCTCGTGTGATAGGAGGGGGAAAAAAACAACTGACATAAATCCTCTGTTCTTAAAAAAAAAGAAACAAAACCCACACAAGTTTCGGCTGCTACATTTGTATATAGGTTTTACAATAAATCCTTGGACTTTTTGTTTTTCATCATCTTTCATCTTCAGTGTTGCCTAGTTCTTCTTTTGGATGAATATGATCATTATAAATACTTACATGTTACATACATGTTTCTCATTCGTATTTCTGAGTATATGTGATTCAAGAATTCATGTTATGCAGTTATGGAAATTTAACACTTATAATTTGGTTTGTTTTAGGCTCTAAATTATATATCAGGCATCAAGTGTAAGTTTGGTTGAAGTTTGTGAACTCATTTTCTACTTGTGGGGCTGCGTAAATCTGTGTAACATGCAACACCATTATAGATATAAAGTTGTTTTTTTTTTCTTTTTTCTTTTTTTTATTGCTTGCATTTAATACAAAAATAAAATTTAGAACTCAAATTCCTTATAATTGTTAAAATCGTTGGACTTATACCGTTATTATTGTATAGCATAGTCGGACTCGGCCCCCGTTAACCTAAAATCCTGGCTCCACCCTTGCATAAAGCCTTTGGTGTCGGTTAAAATTATAAACTCTAAAGATTACTAAACTTGAAATTTTGCGCTTAATTTCACATGAATGAATGCAAGATTATATTATTTTCCAAAAAATTGAACGTGAGTCGTCCTTTTAATTTGTTAATCATAATATAACGTGATTTACATTTAACCCCTAAAATTTTATAACAATCTTTTTTTTTCATAATTGAACACATGTGTTTTTTAGACTTTATTTATGTTTGGAAACGAAAGTGAACAATTGTGACCAATTAAATGTCTAATTTTGATAATTAATTTTGGTCAAACATTTAATTTCCTAAGTAACCCAATTAATGCAGATATGCAATCTTGATTTGGAAACTATTTATTTCTATACATTAAGATTTACGTACTCCTCTAATATAGATCAAGATATGAGTTTTTACATAAGTTCAGTTTTTTTTCTTATGCATGAGGTTGTATCATGTATGGCTTCTTGGCTTTTCTGTTGAGTATAGTGCCTGTCGTATCTTGCTCTCTTTGATTCCTTGTCATGTCTTTGGTTTCTTAGTTTGCCTTTGTTTATAATTTATGATTAAGATATTTAACCCCTTTAAATAAAATAAGATCATGATAGCTTAAGGAAATACTTATAAAGTAATTGATGAGACAACTTAAATATACAGAAGTAGAATCGTTAATACATTTTGGATAAGGTAAAATTAAAACTAATGTATACTTTTTCACCTAATTCAATTTAATTTGGAAAACATGAGATTGCTAGAATCATATCATATCATGTGCTATGATCTATCCCTATATAATGTATGGTTTGAAGTTTGAACATTAGAAAACTGCATTAATATTCTCAAACAACCCATAATTAACTTGCATCTCATTTTCACAGGTTCAGGTCAACCATGGCTAGAAGAGACTCACTCCCAGTGAAAACTGCCCAACAGATGGCTATGGATGGTGATCAACCACCTTCCAAATACATCTATAGCAACAACACTAGTTACGCTAAGTTTGGGCCTTTAGAAACCTCCCCTCCTTTTGCTCCGGTGCCAGTCATTGATATCGGTTGTTTGTTATCATCTTGTAAGCAAGATGAGCAAGAAAATGAACTAGCTAAACTCAGATCAGCACTCACTACATGGGGTTGTTTTCAGGTTTATGCTTTTACATGTTTAAGAACCTTGATGTTTGCTTGTATTTAATAATCTTTGATAGTACTATAAAAAGCTGGTATGATGTTTGTTTGTTTGTTCTTTTTTTTTTTCTTTTTTTCTTTTCTTTTTTTTTTTTTTTCATTGAGATATGACTATTATCACACTTGCTTTTGTCCTACAACTTGCACCAATCTTGAAAAATACTATTCCAAGAAAGAGGTGGTAGAAAATGCTTGGTACTTAGATTTAATGACCAAAATCGGGTTGTTTTCAGGTTTTCGATATGTAATCTTTTTTTCTTTTTCTTTTTTTTTTCTTTTTTTTTTTTCACATTCCAAAAGTTCAAATTCTGTTAGATTTATTTTTCTATGAATACCAAGAAATTAAGGCTAATAAAGGTGGCTACTTCTCTAAAAATTTATAAATTTTTTACAATGTACTCAATTTCCTTGATGTATATTTATTTCAGGCTGTGAATCATCGGCTATCTGATTCATATCTAGACAACATTCGGCAAGTGATCAAACAGTTTTTCGAGCTATCAATGGAAGACAAAAGAAAATACTTTAGAGAAACTGGTTCTGTTGAAGGCTATGGAAATGACATGACTTACTCTGAGACTCAAGTTCAGGATTGGTGTGATCGCCTTTTTCTTCGTATTCTCCCTGAAGATCAAAGGAAACTCCGGTTCTGGCCAGAAAACCCGTCGAATTTTAGGTCCTATTTCTAACTAAAATTGTATGATTCAACTTATAATACTAACCGATGAGCTGTACATTATGCAGGGAAACAATAGACGACTATACCAAGAAAATCATGTCAATATCTGTGGTCATATTCAAGGCAATGGCGAAGTCGTTGGAATTGGAAGAGAACTGTTTCTCAAAGCATTTTACCGAGGAAAGTGATGTTCTTCAAGGGCGGTTTATTTTGTACCCACCATGCCCGACCCCTGATAAAGTTTTTGGCCTGAAAGCTCATTCGGATAGATCAGGAATTACTCTTCTTTTGCAAGATCCAGGGGTTGAAGGGCTGCAAGTGTTGAATGATAGTAAATGGTACATGGTTCCCGTGATTCCTGAAGCCCTTTTCATTAATCTTGGTGATCAAATGCAGGTAAAATCTAGTGGAAGTGTATACGTACAACTTATCGTTAAGCGTACGCATTATAAGTGTCTATAAATCTGTATATGCATTTTTATTTTCGTAGATCCTGAGTAATGGGATTTTCAAGAGCCCGGTTCATAGGGTGGTGACAAATTCTGATAAGGGGAGAATATCTGTGGCCATGTTTACGGAACCTGAGCCAAACAAAGAGATTGGTCCTGTGGATGCTTTGGTTGATGAAAAGAGGCCAAGGGTGTACAAGACTGTGAAGGACTATGCTGTTTTTAATCATGAATGCTTTCAAAAAGGGGTTGTTGCTCTTGATGCTGTTAAACTCTAAAATCTTTCTTGTAATAGATAGAATTTTTATTTAAAGTCCTATTGTAAATTTCTAAGGGAAAATGATTCACAGACCGAAATGTGTGACTAATTTTTTGCCTAAATGTACGTGGCACTGGTTTACTGGTTAATGAAGAAGTGGTCCTTTTGCTGTCACAATGGGATATTGCCACATAAGTTTAGACATATAATTAGGCATATCAATTTGTCATGCAAATCAATGCTCATTTCTAAATACTTAATAAAGCTGTTATTTAAAGTTCCTTTCGCAATCCAAAAATAAACTCGATGATAATATGATTCAGATATTTTAAATCCTAATTCAATTGGGCGAAACTGTGGTTATAGTAAGTATCACTAGATAGAGCGAGTTCTATCATGTAGGTAATATTCCAAACAGGGAGAGCACATGACCACACAATAATACCAGGTACATGATACATGAGGTAAGAGGACTTATATGATATTTGCAATAAAACTACATCCCGAGTTAACTATTATTGAAATCAACACCCTGTGGAAGCGTCCTTCGTTACTTTCTTATCATTCTGCCATAAATTTGTTTCAAGTCCTCGATAGCTTCTTCAAATGAATAGCCATGTATACAGTTTTGAATTACATAAAGTAATTCTCGAGATCTCTCAGTTAGTGGAACACTCAATTTTATTCTTGAATCCACCACAGTTCTGATCATCTGATCAGACATATCACAGATTTGGCTAGACAAATGTTTTTTTATGACCAAGTCTATTTGATCCATCGTTAATATAGGTTTTCCTTCAAGCATATGTAGCAGTAATATTCCAAAATCGCTGGTAATAGACTGCCTACGCCTACTCCCGGAACCTGTAATTGAGATACTCCATTAATTCAGATGCGGATTTTACTGTACAATTTTTTATTTATTATTATTATTATTATTATTATTATTATTATTATTATTATTATTATTATTATTATTATTATTATTATTATTATTATTATTTTAATTTAGAATAGAGATCATTGATAACTTACTGGCTACAGATTCTCTTCTTACCAACCTTGCCACATCAAAATATAAAATTTGTGCATTAAAATCCTGCGAATTGATAAAATGAGATGTCAAGAAAATATCAAATGTTATTAGGAGCTTCAGTTTTCGAAAAGTTGGCCTCATTAGCAGAAGTAATCCTGCAACAATATCAAATTCAGGTCTAAAAATGAATCAACTATAGCTGTAACTTACCTTATCGATCCAAATGTAGTCTGTGGAAAGTGACCAAGCTTCCTCAATCAGCTGTTTTCGATGCAAGAAAACTAGGCCACGAACAACTCCTATTGCTATTTTGACCCTCATTATTAAGGGAAGATATGGTCCATATGCTACAATCACAAAAGAATATTTCTGTATCTCAAATCATCCCTTTTCATATATCCAGATTTAATATTTGAACGGGCAAGGTAAAACTTCTCACCTTCGAGGTAATTCTTTAAGCTCCGCTTCCCTGTCAACTCATGCACAAGGTAAAACTTTTCACCTTCCAAGCAGTATCCCAGCAGCCTCTGAAGGTTGGGATGACTAAATTCACCCATTTCTAGTAACTCCCGCTCCAATTGCACATGCTTAGATTAAGAAAGAATAAATAGGCTTATAAACCAGAATACAAATCCTGCAATCAGGGCAGTCCCCAAGTTTTCAGGGGGCCCTAGGCGAGAACTCATAATGAGGCCCTCAAAATTAGTGTTATATAAAAAGTGTCACTCTTTTTTACGATACAATTGCATTAGCTATATAAAAATCGTTGTCCTTCAAGCATTTTTTATGCAAATTCTTCACTTAAATCTTCGTAGTCAATTGAACACCTATAAGGGCCAAGATGATAAACACAAATACAATTTGTATGTTTACCAAGATGTATGTTTAATATCATGTTTAACAAATGCTCAATTGAAGAAATATTTCCCCTATTGACTGTATTTCTATAAAAAAAATTATGTGTACATATATATATATAATTATACAAGGGCAAAATTTTCGGGCCTTTTAGATTTGGGGGCCCTGGGCGCCCACCTCGCCCACCTTCATGGACGGCACTGACTGCAATGTGATTTCACTATGTCACACTGCACATGCACCCGATGTTTCAGTTGTTTATAATGGAACCAGTGTTTATCATGTTGTAAAGTTTTTAAAGTAGGTGTATTCCATGTTATTTGGGCAATGAACTGAAGAAACAGAAGATCGTTTGTTTACCTTAGGCCTATGTTCGAAGTACATCACAGTGATGGCCAACCCAGCACCTCGCTTGGAAGGAGAATATATCTTCTCATGGACCCAACCTTTGAAAACGCGATGTGGCCCAACATTTATGATATGTTCCTTAAATTTACTCGTAGCACGTTCCAAATCAGTATATGAGAATATTTTTAAAGCTCTGGCATGCATTTGCTCATTATCAAGATACACTTCATTGTACTCTATGGGAACTGAGCTGCTACACTCGCTGTTGTTTTTGCTGATAACTGGTGACTTTTTGTCCCTATGGCTAGCTATACAAAATAAAAGCGCTATAACATAAGCATGTGATGGCTAGATTAGAAAACTACGAATAAAGCACTATGGGGATAACTAACAAAGTTACAAAGAGTTTACCATCCCCAAGTTTTCAGGGGGCCCTAGGAGAGAACTCATAATGAGGCCCTCAAAATTAGTGTTATATAAAAAGTGTCACTCTTTTTTACGATACAATTGCATTAGCTATATAAAAATCGTTGTCCTTCAAGCATTTTTTATGCAAATTCTTCACTTAAATCTTCGTAGCCAATTGAACACCTATAAGGGCCAAGATGATAAACACAAATACAATTTGTATGTTTACCAAGATGTATGTTTAATATTATGTTTAACAAATGCTCAATTGAAGAAATGTTTCCCCTATTGGCTTTATTTCTACAAAAAAAAATTATGTGTACATATATATATAATCATACAAGGGCAAAATTTTCGGGCCTTTTAGATTTGGGGGCCCTGAGCGCCCACCTCGCCCACCTTCAAGGATGGCACTGACTGCAATGTGATTCCACTATGTCACACATGCACCTGGTGTTTCAGTTGTTTATAATGGAACCAGTGTTTATCATGTTGTAAAGCTTTTAAAGTAGGTGTATTCCATGTTATTAGGCAATGAACTGAAGAAACAGATCGAAGATGGTTTGTTTACCTTAGGCCTATGTTCGAAGTACATCACAGTGATGGCCAACCCAGCACCTCGCTTGGAAGGAGAATATATCTTCTCATGGACCCAACCTTTGAAAACGCGATGTGGCCCAACATTTATTATATGTTCCTTAAATTTACTCGTAGCACGTTCCAAATCAGTATATGAGAATATTTTTAAAGCTCTGGCATGCATTTGCTCATTATCAAGATATACTTCATTGTACTCTATGGGAACTGAACTGCTACACTCGCTGTTGTTTTTGCTGATAACTGGTGACTTTTTGTCCCTATGGCTAGCTATACAAAATAAACGCGCTATAACATAAGCATGTGATGGCTAGATTAGAAAACTACGAATAAAGCACTATGGGGATAACTAACAAAGTCACAAAGAGTTTAATTTGTACCTGAATTTTTCTTGGCTGGGTAAGCAGAATAACATGAAATCTTCCAAGTGAATCCAAAAAGCCCTGCGGGTTTTGCACAATTTTCAAACTTCTCCTGTAATGATTCTGAAAGCCGAAGTGCTACGACCACCTCAGACATTGAAGGGCGTACGTTTGGATCACTATCCAAACAACGGTATGCAATCTGGGAAAACTCCTTCAAACTCTTGGGAGACACTTTTCCTCTTATTTCAACTGCAACAAGTTGATCCAAGTTTCTTTTTTTCACACAGTTTTGAGCCCATGTTGCCAAACTCAAATCCTTGTCCCCGTCAGGAAGGACTGCTTGCCTTCCTGATAGCAGTTCAAACAATACCACTCCGTAGGCAAAAACATCAGTTTTACTTGTAAATTTTCCGGTCAAAAAGATCTCTGGATCCATATATCCAAATTTCCCTTCAATGCAAGACTGAACGTAAGTAGATGACTGATTTAGAGGACATATTTTGGAAAGTCTAAAATCAGATATCTTGGCTGCCCAATTCTCACCCAGCAGAATGTTTTTGCTATTCACATCACTGTGTACAACTCCACATTGGGTGCCTGCGCCGTTGTGAAGATAGTCCAGTCCCCATGCAGCATCTATGCTTATTTTGAGTCTCTGCAACCAAGATAAAGGAGTACTACTTTCATGCAAATGATGATAAAGAGTCCCATTGGGCATATACTCGTAAACGAGGATCATCTCTTTGTCATCATAACAGTAACCAAGTAGAGACACAAGGTGGGCATGTCGCATCTTAGAAAGTGTCTTAATATCTGCGCTAAACTCAGGTACTCCTTCACCAGATAGAGAACCGTAACGCTTGATAGCCACAGTGGTGCTGCTACTTCCTTCACTTCTGATACGACCTTTATAGACCTTCCCGGAACCACCCTGATCCACAACCAATCTATCATTGAAGTTTTGAGTTGCTAGCTGAATATCAGCTAGAGAGTAATGATGACACAGTTGTTCTGAGGGTGAAGCCATCACAAACTTGGCTGGATGTAAAGATCTGAACATAAAGCTTGTTTAGAAAATTATAATGTAGAACAACTGACATTGTGATTGGTTGGACTTATGTGATGCATTTATATTAAGTTATTAACTAATGGTGGGTCAACTCTACCATAGTAATTTTTAAAGTCCACGCCTGTCTGGTAAAAATAATTGATTTAGAAATCATTCTATTTCTTTATGTTCATTGAAGCAATGAAAGGCCAGAATAGGTACTGATTAGACAATCAGAGTAGAAACAATCCTTTTTCTTTCCAATAATCATATGCTTACCTACTCGTTGAATATATAAAAAATAATTGTCAAAAGCAAGCACACGATTGATAATATTAGAATTTGAATAGTAGCCATCAAAGTGATTTGGAGAAACTTATATTCGAGCCTAGAACCTCAGTATCTTGAGGATTATCTTGATTAGGAATTGCTTGTAGACTTAACTTTGTATATGAAGTAGCAGGTTGGGTAGAATGGGTTATTTTATGACTAAATCATAATTCAAAGGGACAATATTCTTTGGCTGTGGGATATGCATACCGATTAATAATGATAACTAGATCAGTTGACTTGTAACATATAAATTGGATCTTTCAAAACAGCTAAAGTACTATAAGTTGATCCAGCATTAGTTGACTTGATCATATCACAAACGTGCTAGCGATTACTATGTCTTTTTCTCTTTAGCTTATGTCATAACTTTCTCAAAATTTTAGTGCAGATCATAACATCTGTCCACAGTTAACTTCTAACATACAGATTGGAAAATTCAAAACAATTAAAATACTACAAGTTCATCCACCATTAGTTGACTCGATCTTATCACAAACATGTGTCATTGACAGATGGTTCCTCCTTAACAACTTGAGCATCATTTTTAGCTACTTGAATAGGAGCTTGTGCTTGGACGGTCTGCACAACAGATGCTTGGACGATCTGCACAACAGATTCTTCCAGAGGATTTGGAATAGTTTCTGCACTATCACCATGTATTCCATCTCCATCTAAATATGCTTTCCGAAACGAAATAAATAAATTAACATAAAATTCTAGAGTTTCTATACGTATGCCACGTGTGGAGCATATTTCAGTGAATGTTTCTTCTTGGGTCCAAGGCATGTACTGCAAAGCCATAAACAAACTTTCTTCTAACAGATTGAAATATAATTCTCTATCTTCTGCCTCTTCATATTGTTTTCCTTTGTGTTTTTCAAACATACTACACACTTCCTTAGAACGATTTTTCTTTTCTTGTGTGAAATACTCTTTAACACAAGCTTGCACCACCGTTACAGGAATACCAAATTCGTCAGCTAAACCTTGAACTCCCTCTCTTGGAATTCTATGCATGTTTTCTATAACGACACTGGTATAGTCCTTCCAATTTTTCTCCTTAGCTATCGTCTTTGGTGTTGATGATAATGACGACATTGTGCAAATTGATAATTTTATTAAATTTATAAATTTAGGGTTTATTTAGATTTTAGGGATTGTGAAATGTGAGTGTTTAAGTGTTTTGGATGGTTATAGGGTTTTGGGCACGAGGATATAGAGTACACATAGCATAAACCCTAATGGACCCAAACCCACAATCGGGTCTCTCGTCTAATAAAAATAACTTTGAGCCCATCTTGCCAAACTCAAATCCTCATCACCATCAGGAAGGACTGCATGCCTACCTGATAGCAATTCAAACAATACGATTCCAAAGGCAAAAATATCTGTTTTCCTGGTGAATTTTCCAGTCATAAAGATCTCTGGATCCATACATCCGAATGTCCCTTTAATGCCAATGTGGAAGTAATAAGATGATTGATATATTGTACTAATTTTTGCCAACCCAAAATCTGAAATCTTGGCTGCCCAATCCTTGTCCAGCAGAATATTTGAACTCTTGACATCACGGTGTACAACTCCATGATTAATGCCAGCACCGGTGTAAAAGTATGCTGATTACGATTCGCTGTATCCATGTTAAAGGAGTATTACCATGGTGCAAATGATTATATACTGTTCCATATATAGGGCATGTACTCGTAAACAAGGATCATCTCTTTGCCATCAGGTCTGTTGAAATATATATCTCTCTTGCAAACTAATGAAACTTAAAGGGTCATTATGTAACTTAGTTATAACTAAGTTTTGGTTTCTATAACTTTGGTTCTGTTTTGTTGAGTTTATATTGTGCAGGGTGCTTAGTGTAACTTTTGGCTATATATATACTCAAGGAGCTGCTAGGATTTCATTCAACAACTTATCTCTTTACGATTTCACCTACAATCTCACAAGTTCTCTCTGGTTTCATCATCTGGGTTTCATAAGGGTTTCTGGGTAGTTTAGCAGTTGTAACAAGATCTTCTTGATCTTGATATTAGTCTGGTTTTATAGTTTCATTAGAGTGTGAGTTGTTTGTATTCTGTTGCACCTTTGTAGAGGGACAACAGCTTTCTCTTTTGTATTGTATTAGTTAGAATCCGTGTTGGGGACTAGCCTTCTGTGTTTATTGTTTTAATAAAAGAAAAGATCACCAAAGGGGTGGTTGGTTGGGTGATTAGCAACTTGTGTGTTTTGGTACCATTTTTATATGGTATCAGAGCCCTAGGTTCTGATCGGATTAGTAATTGGTTGAAGTTCTTGATTTTAGGGTTTTTTCTTGAAACCCTAATTTTTGGGGTTTTTTGTTCTTGGTTCGATTGGGTGTAATTGGAGTTGTTTTCGTGAAGAGTTAACAATTAATTGTTGATTCTTGGTTCGTTTGGTGTGAAACCCTAATTTTGGATTTGGGGGTTTCTTGGTAAGATCTGGGAATTGTGGATCTGGGTTCTTGGTTTCAATCATTCTAGACTAAGTGAATCTAGAATCGATTGAATTGTCTTCCACTGCATATAAGCACTGTAAGTAAATCTTATTTCCTTTAAGAGTGACTGTGTTTTAGTTAAGTGGGTGCAAACGGGTTAATTAACATCTTGATCTGCCACCATAGAGTGGTATGAAAACCTGCTCTGGTTAGCCCCAATTCACTTGACTGGACTCAAGTTATCTCTTGGGTGTGAGTTTAGATTGGAGGAGGTTAGGTTTTGGGATTGTTGGAGGTTGTGATTGGTGGTAGTTGATACTGTTTGTTTAGTTTGTTTTGTTGGTTCTTGTTTTCTGTTTGTTAGTTGCAGTTTATTTGTTTTGATTGATTAGTTGTTTCTTGGTTCTTGGTTTATTGTTTGTTGCTTATTCTCTGTTTGTTTGTTTTTTGGTTTCTTAGTTGCTTATTGTTTTTGTTCTTGTTTCATTATGGCTATTATGATCAGTAGTTTAGATCAGAGTAATCCTCTGCATCTACATCCTAATGATTCGAATTGTGCTTCTATTGTTAGTATTAAGTTGTCTAGTGTTGAGAATTATAGGGTTTGGGCTAGTGCTATTAAGCTTGCTATGCAAATTAAAAATAAAATGGGTTTTCTTGATGGTAGTTGTGCTAAGTCTGCTTATGCTGCTAGTTCTTTATTGGAAGCCCAATGGGATAGATGTAATGCTGTTGTTCTTAACTGGGTTCTTAGTTCTTTGTCTCAAGATGTGTATCTTGGTCATGTGTTTTCTGATAATGCTGCATCTGTTTGGAGAGATTTAAAGGACACTTATGATAGAATTGATGGTTCTGTTGTGTTTAACTTGTTACAAAAGATTAATTCATTTAAACAAGGTGGTTTACCTGTGTCTGAGTATTATCATAAGTTGTGTTCTTTGTGGAGAGAATTTGATATTCTTACTAAACTGCCTGATTGTGTTTGTGATGCTAGAACTGAGTTACATGATCATGCTAAGTTGTTAAAATTGATGCAGTTTTTAATGGGTCTTGATGACATTTATCAGCCTATTAGGAGTAGTATCTTGACTAGGGAAGTCCTTCCTGAAGTTAAAGGTGCTTTTGTTATCATTTCTAGAGAAGAATCTCATAGAGGGATTCCTTCTACTTCTGTGAAATCTGAGAAGCCTCAAGTATCTGCTTTTGTTTCTAGACCTAATGTGACTAACAGTAATAATAGAAGAAATTCTAATACTAATTGGTCTGGTAACAATACTAATAATAACAGAAGAATTATGATAGTTTGTTGTGTAAACACTGTGGTTTAAAAGGACATACAATTGACAGATGTTTTGAGTTAATTGGTTATCCTCCTGGTTTTAAAAGAAATCCTAATTTGAATCCTGCAACTGGATTTAATAATAACAAGAATAATAATGTTGAGGCTAAGGGTGTGTCTGGGCTTAATGGTGAAGGAAAGAATAGTACTACTCTGTCTTTTACTAATGAACAGGTCTTGAAGTTGATGAGTTTTTTGAATGATAAAACTGGAACTGCTGCTAATGCTACTATGGCAGGTAGTGAGTCTTGTTCTTTCTTCAATTGCAATGTTTTCTTTAATCAACATTTTTATAAATTCTTTTGTGCTAATGTCAAAGTTAATGGAGTTAGTTATCACTTAGGATGGATAATTGACTCAGGGGCTAATCAGCATATGACTAATAGTACTAATAAGATGTTTGGTGTGGTTGATATTTCTGATTTAAAACTCACTGTTGGTCACCCTAATGGTACTT
>LBNU01028887.1:241599-265961 GCA_014162995.1 Artemisia annua
TTCTTGTTCCTTGATTCTTCTTGCTCATGCCTTCTTGGTGTTGATGACTTTTCGGCTTCTAATTGAACCGAATTCCAGCAGGGTTAGTGCCGCCATCACCACTTGAATCTATATGACTTTTGGTTTGTTGGGAAAAGGTTTAATAACCTTTTCTTTGCTTCTCGCAATTGACAGCCTTTCTTCTCCTTTCCCAATCAGTGTGGGTCTTTAGTTTTGGCATAAAATTTGCCTTCATCAACCTTCTCGGTTGATACTACTCTCATAGGTTCTTAATTGAACCAAGATCTTGGCTATCTAAATTCTTCCTTTGGCAAACCAACATGTCTTTTTCTTTTCTTTCTTTCTCTTGAGACTGTCGTCTCTTTTCTTCTTGGTTAACCACCATCTCGGTGTTGTAACCGTTTCTGAATCTTTCCTTCTTAATTGGCATGGCTTCCTTCATGGTGATTGAATATGGATTGTTGTTGTTTGATCCCCTAGGCTCTGATGCCACTGTTGACAGGTTCATAAGGATGTTTCCAGGATCGATTGTGATCAAGCAAACAACATTTATAATCAACCATAAGGAATCAGATATGGACACAAAGAAGATGGGGTTTGAACCCTTTATATAATGATATAATGAATCTGAAAAAGGGTTGAATGTTTACAGAGAATTCCTAATCTATTTATAAGATATGAAACGTTGTCTTCAAGAGACATAACGATTCATCAAAGTGTTGCAACCCTAAAATAAAACGTTACAATGCTTATATCCTGCCTAAGTAACCGTTTTCTGCCTAATGTGTTGGTTGGCCCAAAACAGTAACTTGCAGGCTTTATTTTTGACCCATCTTGATTCTCTTTGGCATGTAAGACATTAGAAGCGTCCAACACCCACCGCCACACAGACTCAAACCAGGTGAAGCCCTCCCTTTTCAGGAGGTTGGCGTGGCCACTTAAGGAGATTTGCACCTAGCAGGTGAAGCCCTCTCTTTTCATATTAGGTATGTTGCGAAAAATAAATATGGTAAGTAATATATACATTTTCTGCAGGCTTCTGTAGGCAAAGTCATTATTTACCAACCATATGTCACCACTTTGATTTAATAAATTATAGTAATCTATTACTGTAAAGAAGAATCTGATATTTCATTTATTGTAAAGTGGTGTAGACGTGCTAGCTGATGCGAACAAGTGATCCCACTGGGTGGGTTAATTGACCCATGCACCAACGCTGCTAGTAAGTTTTTTCGGTAAAAGGTGAATTGTGTATATCTAACAAAAATTTTAAAGGCAATGGTAAAATAGACTTAAACAGAACAAAAAAACCATACAATTTGAGAAAGGAACTATTTGGTAAGTTGGAACTTGCATTGGAAGTGATAGCATGAGTTCTGGATTCATGGTGATGTATAGTGCTTTTCCTCTTTAACGCTACCTAAACTGAGATAACACATGCACTACTTTTCCCGATACTCAATAGTTAATACCAGTTACAACTACACAAATTAAGAAACCTTGATAGACTTAAAGCTAAATTGTAATGCTGAACACAAGAGTTTCACTTTGCCTGCTATTCACTTACACGTTCTTTATTTCTCGACGGGAGGTTTACCATTTGTTTACATTCTGTTATCAAACAAGCTCATAAGCTGACTGGTGCTGTTTTAAAAGATTGCACGTCTATCGAAGATTATGCAAGTTATGGTCTTAATTGGAAAACGTATGACTGATTCATAAAGTTTTCAGCAAATTTCCGTAAGAGATTTTTTCTTTTTGTTTTGGAGGGTATGTATTACTAAGATACTTAATTAATAGAAGGATCAAGTAATAGTAGGTGATCGTTTTCACTTTTCCTGCTGCATCAAAATTAATAGGAATTAATATCAAGAAATTTGTGGACATTTTCAAAAGCTTGGCATCAAGTCTTTATTCTCCGAGTGGGATAGTTCGATTAATGAAAAAAAAAAAAAAAAAAAAAAAACTATGAGTGTGCATTGATGGAAGCAGAGAGCATGCTAATAGACTGTTTACAAAAGAGTGCATGCTGATAAATTTTTTATTCCTAAAGTCCTTCCTAATCAATACCCGACAAAAGAGTACATATTGACTTTTGCAGGCGTGTTAATTTTGTATAAGCATCCGATAAGAAGATTTGAAGAAAATATAATCACAACCAAGCAGATATATAAATTATAATAATCAAAACCAAGCAGATAAACCACAAAAACTTTTTTACCTCTATGAACTCAAACTTAATTTCTAATTTCAGAATTTGAATAGTACTTAGCCATCAAAGTGATTTGGAGACACATACATTCGAGCCTAGAACCTCATTACCTTGAGGATTATCTTGATTATGAATTGCTTATAGACTTAACTTTGTATATGAAGTAGCAGGTTAGGTGGAATGTGTTATTGATGACTAAATCATAGTTCGAAGGGACAATATTCTTTGGCTTTTGGATATGCATACCCATTAATAATGATAATTAAATCAGTTGACTTGGAACATACAGATTGAAACTTTCAAAGCAATTATGGCCGAAATCGAGATGCTTTCTAGGTTGCGACATGCCAACCTTGTTTCTCTCCTTGGTTGCTGTGTTGATGAAAAAGAGATGGTCATAGTTTACGAGTACATGCCCAATGAAACTGTATATCATCATTTGTACAACAGCAATATTGCGTTATCTTGGAAGCAAAGACTAAGGATAAGCATAGGGGCAGCACGTGGACTGGACTATCTTCACACTGGTGCAGGTTTTAAACATGGAGTCGTACATCGTGATGTGAAAAGTTCAAACATCCTTCTGGATGAGGACTGGGAAGCCAAGATATCAGATTTTGGGCTGACCAAAATACGTCCAATAAATCAATCATCTAATCAACACCGGCATAAAAGGCACTTTCGGATATATAGATCCAGATATCTTTTTGAGTGGGAAATTCACAAGGAAAACGGATGTTTTTGCCTTTGGAGTGGTATTGTTTGAATTGCTGTCCGGGAGGCGTGCAGTCTCTCCCGATGGTGATGAAAATTTGAGTCTGGCAAGATGGGCTCAAAAGTGCGTGAGGAAAAGAAACTTGGATCAACTTGTTGCTGATAAAATAAGAGGAGAAGTATCTCCCAAAAGTTTGAAGGAGTTCTCGCAAATCGCAAATCGTTGTTTGCATAGAGATCCTTATGAACGGCCTACAATGTCTGACAGTCTGAGGTAGTAGTAGCACATCAGCTGTCAGAGTCATTACAGGAGAAGTTTAATAAGTTCCCACAACCAGCAGGCTTATTTGGATTCACATGGAAGCTGCCAAGTTATTTTGCTTTCCAAACAAGGGAGAAATCAGGTAGAAACTCTTCACGAATTTGTGACTCGTTATTGTGAGTCCATATAAATGCATACTTTTTGGTGCATATTCTTATTAAGGAAAAAAAATTGGCATCAGATATGATATCCTGTGTGTTACTAGTAAATAAGAGAATGGCCTGTTTGCAAACTTGAAATGTTTTTATTTTAAGTTGCATTGGAGCTGCTTATTTTGGGTCTAAAACTTAATATCTTATTTTTCTTATGTGGAGCTATGAACAAATATATGATTCACAGGCCGTTTCTCGGGTCAATTGAAATACAAAGGCAAGATGAATACTGATAGGACAATGATTTGTATTCCTCACAAGAGGACGTGTTGATGATAGTTTGATAACTAGTTTTATGTAGGAATTTTATTATTAATGTTAAAAGTTTTTTTCTTTTGTTTTATCTCTCTTTTAGGCCATGATGATATAAAATCGTCAACAAATGACAGGATCAACATTTACCGCAGCCCAATTCCTGCAGAGAATGATGGTGATCTCAATAATGTGCATCCTGGTATCGTGCAAATACTTACCCCCCAAAATATTTGAAAATATTCTACGTTTTTTTAATTGTTAGTTCTGTATAAGGCGCCTTATGATCACCTTTAGAGATTTCTCTTTTGTGTTTTCTAAAGACACCAGGGACTAGCAAAATCAACAGTGACTGCAGCTCAGTGCCCACAGAAAATGGTGATAATTACAATGAAGTCCGTTCTGATAAAGAGCAAATAGTTTCCCAATATTTGAAAATATTCTCATATACGGATTTAAAACATGCTACATATGACTTTATAACACCATCGTCGTCTGGGCAGAATTGTAGTATCATAGGTTGGGTCCATGAGAAGATTTATACGCCCTCAAAAGCAGGTGTTGGGTTGCCTGTTCTTGTGAAAGAGTACATACAGACAACTGAGGCAAGTAAAATATCTTTACCTCTTTCACTTCATAACTTAATATGACAGGTACACCTTGAAGCTAGCTTTTAGAAAGCATGTATTTTGCACTCCAAACACCTGAAACACCGAGTGTGTCTTTTTGTATATCTTTTGCTAGTACATAGAATTTGTATCCTGATTCTTTAGCTTATTTACTGAATTTTGATCAAGCAATTGAAAATTGTAGGAGATTTACATCTATTGGTGGTGACTTTAGTCATCCGAACCTTGAAAAGCTCCTAGGGTATTGTTGGGAACGCAAGAAATTATACCTTGTACACAAGTTGATAGAGAAAAGAAACTTAGGGATTACCTGCACAAAGGTATTATCATTTTTATTGGTCTTGGAATGTTACTTACAGAGATACTTACAGAATGTTGTGAAAAATGATTGTGCAGCCATGTTGCTGAAATGTAGAAAAAGATGATCAAGAATGTAGTTGATCCACGATTAAGACGAAATTCTCCTCAAGCATGGGAACTACTTTTCCTGATAGTCAAGTGTGCTAGACCCAATTACACAATCAAAGTAGCATCGAGAGATTTAGAGCAGATTTATAGTAGAGTAACAAAATTGTAATGGTCTGGGCACACAAGGTGTTGCTTTGCCCATGATCCACTATGTAAGTTCTCCATTTACTTAGTCTGAGATGTTATCTTGTTCTCCAATCATTCAATCGATAATTGTAACTTGTATCAGAGCATACAAATACTGAACCATTTAGCTAAAAACATTTGTATATCTAAATTCATTCATTTAAATGGAAAAAAGAACAATTGAGCTAACCAACATGTTCAAACTCTTCATGAGACCAACTACTTATAATCATTATCATCATGTCGTACATAATCAAAATCCCAATGGAAAAATGGCTAAGAGCCGAACAAAAGACCAAAAATAAGACAGTACCACGAGTTTAAAGCAGCAACATATGCTAAATGACTCGATAAACAAAGACATGAAATAATGATACAACTAAGTAGATGAAATGATAAGCCTGCTGAAAGGCTAACCAAAGGAATTACCGTCATCATCTTCATTATGATTCTACAAGTACTTGAACAGGAGGCCTCCATGGGTGGCAAAGAATGGGGCAAACACCAAAGATTCGACAGCCATGAGCTTGATCAAGATGTTTAGCGATGGTCCAGAAGTGTCCTTCAAAGGATCCCCGACAGTGTCACCAATCACAGCTGCCTTGTGTGCGTCGGAACCCTTTGGTCCAAGGGATTTTGCATGGTCAGAAACACCAGCCTAATATTGCAAAATATGAATCAGTAATTAGTAATTGCATTTAAAGGGTAAAAACAGAAGCATGTAAATAAAGAGTGTGCATCGTACCTCAATATATTTCTTAGCGTTGTCCCAAGCACCACCAGTGTTTGATGCAGAGATAGCAATCTGCATTACATTAACAAGTTAATATATTTGACTTATGGGTCAGATAAGAATAATAAGCTTAAAGGAAACGGGTCAAATGTTGCCTAAAGTGTATCTTTAACACAACCCATCCCGGTAACAAAAATGTCAATTTTGCCCTGTTACCCAACCTACCCAGACCCGCCCAAAAACGATGAACAATTTAAGCTGTACCTGTACACCAGAGATGAGAGATCCGGTAAGAACCCCAGAAAGTGTTTCAACACCGAATAAGATTCCGACAATGAGGGGTGTTAGCATGACAAGACAACCAGGTGGGATCATCTCCTTAATGGAGGCATCGGTGGAGATCTTCACACAGGTGGCATAGTCGGGTTTGGCAGTGCCTTCCATGAGACCAGGAATGGTGTTAAATTGTCTTCGGACTTCTTCAACCATCGCAAGTGCTGCTTTCCCCACACTCTTCATTGTCATGGCAGAGAACCAGTAAGGAAGCATGGCACCCACAAGCAAACCGATGAAAACTTTGGGGGTCAAAACGTCGACTGTTGTAATCTCAGCCCTGCTCACAAATGCACCAAAAAGAGCCAAAGATACAAGAGCTGCAGAGCCGATAGCGAAACCCTGGTTCAGAGGAAAAAAATAATATCAAAATCAGGTTGAAAGGTAAAACAGAACCACTCGAGTGCATATACTGAACCATTTACCTTGCCAATAGCTGCAGTTGTGTTTCCAGCAGCATCAAGAGCATCAGTTCTTTCACGAATTCTGTGGCTCATCCCAGCCATTTCAGCAATACCCCCAGCATTGTCACTGATGGGACCATATGCATCAATGGCTAGACCAGTGGCAATGGTGCTCAGCATTCCAAGAGCAGCTACAGCAACACCATACATGGCAGCAAAGCTAAAACTAACAAAAATACTGACTGCGATTGCAAAAATGGGGACGATAACTGATTGGTATCCCAAAGCAAGACCGAAAATAACATTTGTTGCAGCTCCAGTACGGCAAGAATCAGCAACGTCTTGTACGGGACTATAAAGAGACAGTCAAGTTAGTCAATTTAGTAACAAAAAAAGTTTAAGCAGTTAGAATAAACTTGTACCTGTAAGCGTTGCTAGTGTAGTACTCAGTTACGAATCCAATAGCAAGACCGGCCCACAAACCAACACCAACACACAAGAACAATTGCCTGCACCATATTACCAAAGTGTAAACTTCGAGACAATTTTTTTTCCATTTTCTGTTTCGAATAAAAAAGCAACTTTAACATACCAGTTCTTAACCACTTTCTGGGTTCCAAAGTTGAAGATGGTGAAGCTGGAAGGAAGAGCAACCCAGCTTACGAGTGCAATACCGATAGTCATCAACACGGTTGAAATAATAAGTTGGTTTTTCAATGCAGGCTCAATTTGCTTCACGGTCTTGACTTCAAAGAAATCGGTGGCAAACAAGGTGGTGATCAAGCAGACAAGGATACCGACAGAGCTCACAATGAGTGGGTACATCATTGCAGTGAAATCATGAGTGTTTCCGAATGAGGAAATGGAAGCAACAACGAGTGCTGCACATGAGGCTTCTGCGTATGATCCAAAGAGATCAGATCCCATACCAGCAATATCTCCGACATTGTCACCCACATTGTCAGCGATAACCTGCAACAAGTTGCCATGTCATTGATCAATTCACCCAAAAAAAAAATACGAATAAGTAATTTCCGTGATTTATAAAGTACAGGTTTTTACCGCTGGGTTTCTGGGGTCATCTTCAGGGATGTTTCTCTCGACCTTGCCAACAAGATCAGCACCGACATCAGCAGCCTTTGTATAAATACCACCACCAACTCTACCGAAAAGGGCCATGGAAGAACCACCAAGTCCATAACCAGTAATGGACTCGAAAAGACCTTCCCAGTCATCACCATAATAGATTTTGAAAAGGTTGATGGTAATGTACAATACAAGAAGACCATTTGCTGCAAGGAGGAAACCCATGACTGCTCCAGATCGGAATGCAACAATAAAGGCCTTGCTGACACCCTTTCTAGCCTCGAGGGTAGTTCTGGCGTTAGCGTATGTGGCGATTTTCATTCCAAGGAAACCAGAGATGACTGAGGTGACAGCACCAAGCACAAATGACACGGTGCTGAAGACGGCAGTAAATAGAGCGGGCTTGCACATCTTGGTGGTGTCGTATGTGCATACTTGACTACTGGTGCTGAATCCCTCGACAGAGCCAAGGAATACAAAGATCAGAACAGCAAAAATGACCATAAAGACACCAACATACTGGTATTCGGTGAATAGGAAGGAAGTTGCTCCTGCATTATCAAGAAAAAAGTAATTAGATTTCCACCCAAGAGCATTAGTTTAGTTCAAAAAGGCGCCCTTTCAGAAAGAAAATTTTCATGTTTAATAACGGAACCAAAGTAATACTCCTTTCCTCCCATGAAAACTGCAATGTTCGACTCTAACACATTATCCTGAGTCAAGTTAATTAATACTTCCCTTGTTCTAGGCATACTCTTTGTGACTAAATAATTATAAACCAATATTATACTTTTTGCATAATTGCATGTCTTAACTCTTGAATATAAACTGGTAGGAAGTACCATATCATTATTAGGACATATGATTACCAAACATAATGACCGTGTTTAACATAATTGGACATCAAATAATTACAAAAATATCTTATAGTTTATTTAAAATTTAAAAAATATATATATGATTTAATAGTTTCTAACTTCAATGTAAATCTTTGTTGAGTTCAACTTGGGCCAATCAATCTTTGGATCCAACTTGAGCCAATCATATGAGCAACAGGATATGGGAATATCATTGGTGATGGTCCCCTGCACATACTGACACACCACTCTTTTGTTTTCTTTTACTCACATTTTGGGCACATCTTGTTTTATTATTTTAACACACATCCAAAACAAAATAGTACATACTCCTGATAAGCCATTTTCAATACCAGCAAATCAGCTAGATCTATAAACATCATATGACACCATCATATTAAAATCATCAAAATGCCCGTTTGGGAAATCTTCCAGTTACTCATCATAGTAACGTGTTTATTTTTAAAACTGCTTAAATGAGATATGCAATTTTTTGAGCGTTTATCGTTTAACTCTAGAATATAATGCTTGTTTGGCAATGAGTGTTTAGCTATTAAGTTTTATTTGAATGCTCCAACGTGAAACGGTTATAAAAGAAGGCTGTGTTTGCTGAAACTAGCGGTAGCTTTGTTTTATAAAAGTATTTGCTAAAATAGCTATAAAATTACAATGTGTAAAATGAAATGAAAGTGGCGTAGAATTTTTAAACGTGTTTTAGTAGCGTTAGAAATAGTAGTTTCACCGCTGGTTGCCAAACAAGCTTTTTAACCTAAAAAGAATGCCAACCGTTTCAAAATGCTATGCGTCAAACATACCTGAAGACATCTGATTTTACAACATTTACACTTAATAATTACATTTACTAACTATTTTACAAGACGTTTTTATAAAACAAACAGCTGCTCGTTAGAAGTAGTAGTTTCACTTCTTGTTTTCAAACAAGTTTTTTAACCTAAACGGTAAATGCCAACCGTTTCAAAATGCTTTGCGTCAAACAAACCTTAAACATCTGGTTTTTACAACATTTTACGCTTAATAATTACATTTACTAACTATGTTATCAAACGTTTTTATAAAACAAACAGCTCCTCGTAAATAAATAAATCCCAAACACCCGTATCTTCAAAATAAGAATCATTAAAATAGTAAAAGAATATACCACCGACAAGAAACAAGATCCCACCGACGGAAACACATGACTCACGAAATAAACAATGTACAAGGTTTGCATAAAATCAAGACAACAACATTAAATACAAAATCAATGATAACATTTTTTTTTTTTTTTTTTTTTTTTATAAAATGTAAATCTAAAGTATGAAAACTTGAATAAAACTCTACCTACACGTGTAAAAGAAATATTTATTTTGCATTGAAGCAACAACCACCGCTATTTACTAAAATTAAAAATAGTAGTAGTAATAAATATTACTACTATTATTATATGAAAAGGCAGATCTCATTTTTGAGAAAAAGTCCCACCAAACCTGCATCATTACGTGTAAGAAAATTCAACCATACTTACTATTATTATATTAAAATACATTAAAGTTTGTATAAAAAAGGGTAGATCAGAAACTAAATATAGTTTAATAATGATAATGATTAAAATAATTAAGGGGATAGAAATAGAATATTCCAGTAATGCTTTAAAAAATGACAACCACATACTCTCATTTTCAAGCCAAAAAATCCAGTTTTTTTTTTTTTTAATTATTTTTTTATTTTTGATATATACTACAAAAACGTGAATTACGCAACAAAATAATCAGATTTCCAGATAAGATTTGATTAAAATCATCTTAAATTAATAAATTTTCAAAATTAAGCTCAATTTACTTAACATTTTAATTCTTCATATATTTTAGCACTAATATTAACAATAATTAACATCAATTAAATAACCAAATTACTCATAAAAATATTCAGATTTCAATTTTCAAATAATTTTATTATTTAAATAACCTAAAAAAGCAATAAAACAACACAATTAGTTAACCACAATAAAGAAAACTTAGATTTAAACTTGATAAATAATTCCAAACTTAAATATTTAAAAATAATAATAATAAATAAAAATAAAACTCAGATTTAATTTCAAAAAACAAAAAGATCTCAAACTCCAATAAATCTCAGATTCACCTTTTCAAAATAATTGTTCTTTAAAATAACACAGTTTAAGAAAAACATAATCATTACTGTTTTCTCTCGCTTACTTTATACTATTTAACTAAACGCCGACATCCAAAAAGAAAATATGGACTATTAATCCGAGACGAAAAAACTATTTAAAAAATATATATATATATATATATATACTACCTTCAGAAATAGCCTGCTGAATCTCAGCACACTTTTGCACCACAGTATGATCATTAACACCTTCTTCTTCCTCAATCAACGACTCCGTAAACCCATTCTTATCCCCCCCACTTGACTTGTCAACACTCACTTTTACTTGCGACACAAGGTACCACTGGAACAACGAGAACACTATCCCGACAACCGCGCATATCGGGATCAGTATCTCCGTTCCGAGCTCTGATAGGATTGTGGTCCCCACCATCGTGAACAGATCTCGAAATGATGGGTTTTTTGCAAATGAAGTAATGTGTATGTATGTGTTTGTATGGAATGGAGATAATATGAGATGGGGTGAGATAAATAGGGGGGATTTGAATGATGAGTTGGGATTTGGTTGAGTGAGGTGTGCTTTGAGTGGTTGTACGGTGTGTTGTTTGGGTTGTGATTTGGTTGGTGGTGAGTGGATTTTGGTGTGTGGTAAGTGGATGGTGCTAGTAAGAGTGTGGTGTACCATAAAATTTAATTTGTGATATTTTATTCTTATCTTGATATTTTTTATAATAGTCTTTCCAAAAAACACACATATTAAATATTTACGGTGTGTTTTTGAGTTTTCAATAATAAAGAACGGGGAAGTAAAGTGGGAGTAAACATTTTTCTCTTACTTTTAGGAGAAAACACTTACTTCTAAAATCACCAAAATCATACTATGTGGGAGTAAACCTTTTCACTTTCCTTCCTTTAAGTAAAACTCAAAAATGCAATGTGGGAGTAAACCTTTTCACTTTCATTCATTTTCTTCGATTAATCCGACTCGAGAACACAGTTTTATAGTTTTTTTATCATTAATTAATTAATTTATAATATTTTTAAGAGTTTTGCTATAATAATCTTATAGGTTGTAGTTAAGTATTTTTTAATTAACAAATTAGTAGTAAATAAACTAATATATTTCATAATTATACAGATTCGTTAGTTTAAAATATGGGAGGTGATGTTAAACACGGTATATTTGGTGCTCATTGATTGTTGATTTGTTAATTAAGAAATGTTTAACCACAACTCATAAGGTTGTTGTTAACAAAACCTATTTTTAAAGTTTGTAAAAAAAAATCTCAAATGAAAGTAATATGATAAATTTGAGGTAAATTTCTTATCTATTGTTTAAAGTGGACGACAAATTTAGAAGAACTTGAAAAATAAAAGTAGATAATAAATTTGAGACGAAATGAATAATAAATATTGTAAAATAATTTTATGAAACCATGTATATCTCTTATTTAGTTTCAAAATAAGTGTCAACCATGAAATGTACATAGTTCTTTAAGATCTTATTGAATACACTTTTCACAATCAAATATCATATTAACTCATCAGAGTCTGTTTTCATTGGTTAAAATATAAAGTGAATTTTTGTTTCTGATCATCTCAAAATAGAAATTTAAATACGAATTTTAAGATAAAAGAATTATCAAGAATAAAAATAACAATTTTGTCGAAACAGAATATCATAAAGTAAAGATTTAGAGTTTTAGACAGTTACACTTTTATCCGAGAGTAAAATGACTGCTTTCGAAAATACTTTTGCTAATAGTGTATGTACGTGCAAATTTAGCTTTCCTTTTGTAAATTATATACAATCTTAGAATATATAGTCTTGAAAAAATTCGATAATTGTAGTATGTCACGATTAACCTGCGTATATCTGAGTTAAATATTAACTCTCTTTTAGTAAACCTAAAGGGTGTTCACAGGGCGGTTCGGCTCGGTTCGGTTAGAGATTTTAATTATCCATCGCGGGCCGGGTAATTCATTTTACTATCCGTAACCGAACCGTATTAGACGGGTAACCGGACATGCGGGTACCCGAAATGAGCGGTTATCCGCGGTTCGGGTCACGGTTAACCATTTTAAAAAAATTAATCGAATCAAATTGGATGAACAATAACTAAAATTAGAACGTAATATGTAATTGTAGTAAAATTAAATAACGTTGATGAGATTAGAGTCATTGTAAAGTTATTCTGTCGCAATAAAAATATTCAAAGTATCATATGTAACAAAATAACTAATATTATTTATTTGACGTTTATAGGTTACGATCACTTTAATCATATGTAATCCATGGACGTTAATAAATGATTACATTAGCTAAGAAAAAAAATGCATTATACAATAAAAGTAGTGCAAAAATATAGTTAACCCTTGTACATTTTATGAATGGTTTGTTGAAACCTACATGTATATTATACACGGTTCGGTTCGTATAACCGCGGATAACTAAAAGTAAAAACCGAAACCGAACCGTGATAAGCGGGTTTTTCCGGTTTCGGGTTTTCTCAGTTTTGGTTTCTTCGGTTATAGGTTTTTTATGGTTTCGGATTGAGCGGATCGGCTCGGTTCGTCGGTTTCTCGAATTTTTTGAAACGGAAAAGAAAATTCATTCACATGTGTTGCTGTATAATACATTGTCACATTTTAAATATGCTGTTTGGCTTAAATTACTTAAATTAGCTTATAAATTTATAAAAGGAATGATTTCTATATCCACGCTTATAAAGATAAGAAGATTAAGATGAAACTCAAGATATATACTAGGAAGTTTTTTTAACTTGTGTCACATGGATGATGGGTGTAGTTTTTGTTTCAAAAATTCTTTTAATAATTTGTATACATGAGATTTTTGTGATATTTGTCTTGGTATGAATCTATATTTTGTTTTTATTAAAAAAATTGTCTATAATTAAATAACAAAAGCTTTGACAGCTATTAAGTTTATGATTTGTAAATTTGGTGTACCATTCAATTTAGATTTAAAATGTTTGGAGTACCGGATATATGATTTTATTATTTTTCTATAAGAAGTGAAATAATTAACTTTTATGAGGGAGGTAATGTGGCACATTCAAGAAAATGTTGGTTGGAGAGCATATGTAAGCAACTTTGATGATCATATTATCAACAACTTTTTGAATTATAACTTTTACCCCTTCACTTTTCCACGTTTTTGCTTTCTTTATTGTATTAAATAAAATGTTTGCCATACAAATGGTGGATAGGAATTTGTTATAATCATGTTTGATTGTTCCATAAGTCTAGAAGTACTTTAAAATATCTTTTTCGTACTTGATTGTGAAACAACGACTAATATGCCTGCTCAAGTTGCTAGGTCGCTCTCTTTTTTATTTTTAATTATTTTAAAATGATATATATTCCTATTATTTATGCATACAAATTTTTCTACTTGCATGAATGTGACAAGTGAAAACATTAATGACCTAAATCAAAAGAAAGATTTAGTGCATGACACATTTTGTATGATTGAGGAGACTGAAGTTTTAATGAGACTTAAAATTAAGAGATATTAAGCAAGGTTGTCAAGATCGTGTGTAAACTCGTAGAATCGTATGAGTTTACGTGCTCACTAGTTAAAACCATGTAGGATCGTCATAGGATCACATCTGAGGTAGGATCGTAAATAAGATCGTAGGATCGAACTTAATATCGTAAGATCGCGTGTCAACCAGATTTTACCTAGGCCCAAATCCATTTTATTTTTTCTAATCTTTTAGGCTTTTTAGCCCATCTTAATGCTTAAGCCCAAAGAAAATAGACAAGTGGCACTATGTCAATGACTAGTGGAGTTGAGATCCATGAAGAACCCATACATGCCATAGAACCTATCAACCAATCATAGTCATCCATTTATATTTTTCACTTTTTAAAAAAAAAAAAACAACATATCTTGCAAACAGTAAATCTTCAAGCTACAAAAAAAATACCATCACGACGAGAATTAAATCATCTTTCTATAGATATGCATTGTTATATACTTTCGACGAATTTTTTTTTCGACGAACATTTTTTTTTTTTAATTTTCGCCCAGAAAAATCATATATGATTCGTAAAAATCACATATGATTTGTAAAAATCATATATGATTCGTAAGAATCATATATGATTTGATTTTAACGAATCATATATGATTTTTACAAATCATATATGATTTTTCTAGGCGGAAATTTTGAAAGAAAAAAAGTTCGTCGAAAAAAAAGTTAGACGAAAGTATATAACAATGCATATCTATAGAAAGATAATTTAATTCTCGTCGCGATGGTATTTTTTTTTCGCGTAACGATTTATGGTTTGCGAGATATTTAATTTTTAAAAAAAGGGTGAAAGTTTATTTTTTTATTTTGACCAATGCGCCTGCAGTATTTATGGATCTCATGAACCGAGTATGTAAGCCTTACTTGGATAAGTTCGTGATAGTCTTCATCGACGATATCTTGATTTACTCCAAGAGTGAGGAGGAGCATAAGCAACATTTGGTGACGATTCTTAGCTTGCTCAAGGACGAGCAATTGTACGCGAAGTTCTCTAAGTGTGAGTTCTGGATTCGCAAGGTACAATTTTTAGGTCATGTAATCGATAGAGAAGGATTACATGTAGATCCCGCTAAGATTGAGGCTATTGAGAAATGGGCAACGCCTGTTAATGCCACAGAAATTCGTCAATTTCTAGGATTGGCTGGGTACTATAGGAGATTCATTGAGGGATTCTCCAAGATATCCAAACCGTTGACAGCGTTGACTCACAAGGATAAGAAGTACGAATGGGGAGATGAAGCAGAGAAAGCGTTTCAGATTTTGAAACAGAAGCTTTGTAGCGCACCGATATTGGCTTTGCCTGATGGAATAGAAGATTTTGAGGTTTATTGTGATGCTTCGTATCAAGGATTAGGAGCAGTTTTGATGCAACGAGGGAAGGTTATGGCTTATGCTTCCCGACAGCTTAAGACTCATGAGGAGAAGTATACCACTCATGATTTGGAATTAGGAGCTGTAGTCTTTGCGCTTAAGTTGTGGAGACATTACCTTTATGGTACGAAGTGTGTTGTCTTTACCGACCACAAGAGTTTACAGCATATCATGGATCAGAAGGAGTTGAACATGCGACAACGGCGATGGTTAGAGACGTTGAGTGATTATGATTGTGAGATTCGATATCACCCTGGAAAAGCGAACGTTGTGGCTGATGCTTTGAGCCGAAAGGAACGGTTGAAGCCACTACGAGTTCGAGCTTTGGTGATGACGATCAATTCGAATTTACCCGCTCAGATTTTGCAAGCTCAAGAAGAAGTAGAGAGACAAGGAAATCTCAAGGAAGAGAAACTTGATGGGATGATTGAGAAAGAGAAGTTGGAAAAACGATCGGATGGAACTTTGTGTTACAAAGGAAGAAGTTGGGTGCCTTTGTTTGGAGGACTAAGAGGTTTGATTTTACTTGAGTCTCATAAGTCTAAGTATTCTATTCACCCAGGATCTGATAAGATGTATCAGGATGTGAAGAAGTTGTATTGGTGGCCCAATATGAAGGCTAAGATTGCTGATTATGTTCGTAAGTGTCTTACCTGTGCCAAGGTAAAGGCCGAACATCAGAAACCGTCTGGTTTGCTAGAGCAACCTGAGATCCCAGAATGGAAATGGGAGAGGATTACAATGGATTTTGTCACTAAGTTACCTAAGACTTCTGTTAGATTCGATGCTATTTGGGTAATAGTAGATCGATTGACGAATTCTGCTCACTTTTTGCCGATTAAGGAGAACTATAGTATGGATAAGCTGACTAGACTCTACGTGAAAGAGATAGTCTCTCGACATGGAGTACCTGTGTCTATCATATCCGATAGGGATAGCAGGTTTACCTCGAAGTTTTGGCAGTCACTTCAGAACTCGTTTGGAACACAGCTTGATATGAGTACCGCTTACCATCCACAGACCGATGGTCAAAGCGAGAGAACCATTCAGACTTTGGAGGATATGCTACGTGCGTGTGTGATAGATTTCGGAAGTGGATGGGATATCCATTTGCCTTTAGTTGAGTTTTCCTACAACAATAGTTATCATGCGAGTATTAAAGCCGCACCGTTCGAAGCACTGTATGGTCGAAAGTGTCGTTCGCCCATTTGTTGGGATGAGGTAGGAGAAGCACAGCTTATCGGTCCGGACTTAGTCCGAGAGACGACCGAGAAGATTGCTCAGATTAAGGAACGATTGAAAGTAGCTCGTGATCGTCAGAAGAGTTACGCAGATGTGAGGCGTAAACCTCTAGAATTTGAAGTAGGAGATCGGGTTATGTTGAAAGTATCACCTTGGAAAGGTGTGATCAGGTTCGGTAAAAGAGGAAAGCTAAACCCTAGGTATGTTGGACCTTTCAAGATTGTAGAAAGGATTGGTCCCGTGGCATATAATAATGCCAGCACCGGTGTGAAAGTATGCTGATTACATGTTAAAGGAGTATTACCATGGTGCAAACGATGATATACTATTCCATATATATATAGCGCATGTACTCGTAAACAAGGATCATCTCTTTGCCATCAGGTCAGCAACCGTAACTTCGATAGCATCTCAATTTTGGCATGAAACTCAGCTAGTCCTTGATGGGACATCGAATCCAATCTCTTAATGGCGACAAGGGTGCTGCACCGTTTTTCACTCATGATATGACCTCTGTAGACCTTACCAAAGCCACCCTGACCAACCAACCAATCTATCGTCAAAGTTTTGTGTTGCTAACTGAATATCAGCAAGGGAGTAGTGACGACACAGTTCATCCTGAGGGTATAGTAAAGTCATAATTATCGTGGTTGGAAGGTTAGATCTGCACTTATTTCATGTTAAAAAATCTACAACAAAAGCTAAAGAATGTAATACATTGTGCACAATATCAAGTCAACGAATGGTTATGGAGTTATACTAACTCATATTAGGTATGGTTTTTTTTTTTTTTTTTATAACCAGCCGACTAATCCACGGGGTTTGTACCCACCGCCACACAGACTCAAACCAGGTGAAGCCCTCCCTTTTCAGGAGGTTGGTGTGGCCACTTAAGGTTGTTTGCACCTAGCAGGTGAAGCCCTCCCTTTTCATATTAGGTATGTTGCGAAAAATAAATATGGTAAGTAATATATACATTTTCTGTAGGCAAAGTCATTATTTACCAACCATATGTCACCACTTTGATTTAATAAATTATAGTAATCTATTACTGTAAAGAAGAATCTGATATTTCATTTATTGTAAAGTGGTGTAGACGTGCTAGCTGATGCGAACAAGAAGTGATCCCACCGGGTGGGTTAATTGACCCATGCACCAACGCTGCTAGTAAGTTTTTTCGGTAAAAGGTGAATTGTGTATATCTAACAAAAATTTTAAAGGCAATGGTAAAATAGACTTAAACAACACAAATAAACCATACAATTTGAGAAAGGAACTATTTGGTAAGTTGGAACTTGGATTGGAAGTGATAGCATGAGTTCTGGATTCTTGGTGATGTATAGTGCTTTTCCTCTTTAACGCTACCTAAACTGAGATAGCACATGCACTACTTTTCCCGATACTCAATAGTTAATACCAGTTACTACACAAATTAAGAAACCTTGATAGACTTGAAACTAAATTGTAATGCTGAACCCAAGAGTTTCACTTTGCCCGCTATTCACTTACACGTTCTTTATTTCCCGATGGGAGGTGTACCATTTGTTTACATTCTGTTATCATTCAAGCTCATAAGCTGACTGGTGCTGCTTTAAAAGATTGCACGTCTATCAAAGATTATGCAAGTTATGGTCTTAATTGGAAAACGTATGACTGATTCATAAAGTTTTCAGCAAATTTCCGTAAGAGATTGTTTCTTTTTGTTTTGGAGGGTATGTATTACTAAGATACTTGATTAATAGAAGGATCAAGTAATAGTAGGTGATCGTTTTCACTTTTCCTGCTGCATCAAAATTAATAGGAATTAATATCAAGAAATTTGTGGACATTTTCAAAAGCTTGGCATCAAGTTTTTATTCTTCGAATGGGATAGTTCGATTAATGAAAAAAAACTATGAGCGTGCATTGATGTCTGGAAGCAGAGAGCATGCTAATAGACTGTTTACAAAAGAGTGCATGCTGATAAATTTTTTATTCCTAAAGTCCTTCCTAATCAATAACCGACAAAAGAGTACATATTGACTTTTGCAGGCGTGTTAATTTTGTATAAGCATCCGATAAGAAGATTTGAAGAAAATATAATCACAACCAAGCAGATATATAAATTATAATAATCAAAACCAAGCAGATAAACCACAAAAACTTTTTTACCTCTATGAACTCAAACTTAATTTCTAATTTCAGAATTTGAATAGTACTTAGCCATCAAAGTGATTTGGAGACACATATATTCGAGCCTAGAACCTCATTACCTTGAGGATTATCTTGATTATGAATTGCTTATAGACTTAACTTTGTATATGAAGTAGCAGGTTAGGTGGAATGTGTTATTGATGACTAAATCATAGTTCGAAGGGACAATATTCTTTGGCTTTCGGATATGCATACCCATTAATAATGATAATTAAATCAGTTGGCGGAACATACAGATTGAAACTTTCAAAGCAACTATAGTACTACAAGTAGATCCACCATTAGTTGACTTGATCGTATCACAAACGTGCAAGCATCATTGATAAATTGGCTTTAGAACAAGCATATACCCAAAATATAAACTTGTCTCGATTGATAATCCTCTAGATGTAAAAACTTGTCTGTAAACTGGGATGTTTGGATTGATAATCCTCTAGATGCTTGTATGGACACTATTAGTTAGGCATTTTGTATCTAGCTCCTTGCTAGCATCCCTCTCTTTTAATATTATTCGCAGTTCACAAAAAATATATATACCCAAAATATAATGACAGATAAATGAGTTGACTTGTAGCAAACAAATTTGAACTCATAAAACAATTAACCAGTTGCACAAGTTGATCCACCATTTGTTGACTTGGCTGAATTAAAAACGTGCTAGCAATTCTTCAGTTGTGTCATGAATAATCTCAATAAGATATAGGCGCAGATCATATCATCCAACCACAGTTGTGATGGCTTTAACCACAGATAACCTGTGTCATAATTACTCGCTTGCTGATATTCGGTTAGCAACCCAAAACTTCGACGATAAATTGGTTGTTGGTTGGGGTGGTTTGGGGAAGGTCTACAAAGGTCAGATTAAGAGTCAAGAAAGTGGCAGTACCATTGTTGCCATCAAACGTTTGGATGCTATGTCTGTTCAAGGAGAACCAGAGTTTATGGCCGAAATCGAGATGCTTTCTAGGTTGCGACATGCCAACCTTGTTTCTCTCCTTGGTTGCTGTGTTGATGAAAAAGAGATGGTCATAGTTTACGAGTACATGCCCAATGAAACTGTATATCATCATTTGTACAACAGCAATATTGCGTTATCTTGGAAGCAAAGACTAAGGATAAGCATAGGGGCAGCACGTGGACTGGACTATTTTCACACTGGTGCAGGTACTAAACATGGAGTCATACATCGTGATGTGAAGAGTTCAAACATCCTTCTGGTTGAGGACTGGGAAGCCAAGATATCAGATTTTGGGCTGGCCAAAATATGTCCAATAAATCAATCATCTAATCAACACCGGCATAAAAGGCACTTTCAGATATATAGACCCAGATATCTTTTTGAGTGGGAAATTCACAAGGAAAACGGATGTTTTTGCCTTTGGAGTGGTATTGCTTGAATTGCTGTCCGGGAGGCGTGCAGTCTCTCCGATGGTGATGAAAATTTGAGTCTGGCAAGATGGGCTCAAAAGTGCGTGAGGAAAAGAAACTTGGATCAACTTGTTGCTGATGATAAAATAAGAGGAGAAGTATCTCCCAAAAGTTTGAAGGAGTTCTCCCAAATTGCCAATCGTTGTTTGCATAGTGATCCATATGAACGGCCTACAATGTCTGAGGTAGTAGTAGCACTTCAGCTGTCAGAGTCATTACAGGAGAAGTTTAATAAGTTCCCAAAACCAGCAGGCTTATTTGTATTCACGTGGAAGCTGCCAAGTTATTTTGCTTTCCAAACAAGGGAGAACTCAGGTAGAAACTCTTCACGAATTTGTGACTCATTGTGAGTCCATATAAATGCATACTTTTTGGCACATATTCTTTCTAAGGAAAAAAAATTGGCATCAGATATAATATCCTGTATGTTTTTATTTTAAGTTGCATTGGAGCTGCTTAACATTGGTAGAGAAAACATAAATATTTTGGGTCTAAAACTTAATATCTTATTTTTCTTATGTGGAGCTATGAACAAATATATGATTCGCAGGCCGTTTCTCGGGTCAATTGAAATACAAAGGCAAGATGAATACTGATAGGACAATGATTTGTATTCCTCACAAGAGGACGTGTTGATGATAGTTTGATAACTAGTTTTATGTAGGAATTTTATTATTAATGTTAAAAGTTTTTTTCTTTTGTTTTATCTCTCTTTTAGGCCATGATGATATAAAATCGTCAACAAATGACAGGATCAACATTTACCGCAGCCCAATTCCTGCAGAGAATAATGGTGATCCAATAATGTGCATCCTGGTATCGTGCAAATACTTACCCCCCCAAAATATTTGAAAATATTCTACGTTTTTTTTAATTGTTAGTTCTGTATAAGGCGCCTTATGATCACCTTTAGAGATTTCTCTTTTGTGTTTTCTAAAGACACCAGGGACTAGCAAAATCAACAGTGACTGCAGCTCAGTGCCCACAGAAAATGGTGATAGTTACAATGAAGTCCGTTCTGATAAAGAGCAAATAGTTTCCCAATATTTGAAAATATTCTCATATACGGATTTAAAACATGCTACATATGACTTTATAACACCATCGTCGTCTGGGCAGAATTGTAGTATCATAGGTTGGGTCCATGAGAAGATTTATACACCCTCAAAACCAGGTGTTGGGTTGCCTGTTCTTGTGAAAGAGTACATACAGATAACTGAGGCAAGTAAAATATCTTTACCTCTTTCACTTCATAACTTAATATGACAGGTACACCTTGAAGCTAGCTTTTAGAAAGCATGCATTTTGCACTCCAAACACCTGAAACACCGAGTGTGTCTTTTTGTATATCTTTTGCTAGTACATAGAATTTGTATCCTGATTCTTTAGCTTATTAACTGAATTTTGATCAAGCATTTGAAAAATGTAGGAGGATTTACATCTATTGGGTGACTTTAGTCATCCGAACCTTGAAAAGCTCCTAGGATATTGTTGGGAACGCAAGAAATTATACCTTGTACACAAGTTGATAGAGAAAAGAAACTTTTACCTGCACAAAGATATTATCATTTTTATTGGTCTTGGAATGTTACTTACAGAATGTTGTGAAAAATGATTGTGCAGCCATGTTGCTGAAATGTAGAAAAAGATGATCAAGAATGTAGTGGATCCACGATTAAGACGAAATTCTCCTCAAATTGAGATAGCATGCAAACTACTTTTCCTGATAGTCAAGTGTGCTAGACCCAATTACACAATCTAAGTAGCATCGAGAGATTTAGAGCAGATTTATAGTAGAGTAACAAAATTGTAATGGTCTGGGCACACAAGGTGTTGCTTTGCCATGATCAACTATGTAAGTTCTCCATTTACTTGTCTGAGATGTTATCTTGTACTCCTATTATTCAATCGATAATTGTAACTTGTATCAGAGCATACAAATACTGAACCATTTAGCTAAAAAAACACTTGTATATCTAAATTCATTCATTTAAATGGAAAAAAGAACAATTGAGCTAACCAACATGTTCAAACTCTTCATGAGACCAACTACTTATAATCATTATCATCATGTCGTACATAATCAAAATCCCAATGGAAAAATGGCTAAGAGCCGAACAAAAGACCAAAAATAAGACAGTACCACGAGTTTAAAGCAGCAACATATGCTAAATGACTCGATAAACAAAGACATGAAATAATGATACAACTAAGTAGATGAAATGATAAGCCTGCTGAAAGGCTAACCAAAGGAATTACCGTCATCATCTTCATTATGATTCTACAAGTACTTGAACAGGAGGCCTCCATGGGTGGCAAAGAATGGGGCAAACACCAAAGATTCGACAGCCATGAGCTTGATCAAGATGTTTAGCGATGGTCCAGAAGTGTCCTTCAAAGGATCCCCGACAGTGTCACCAATCACAGCTGCCTTGTGTGCGTCGGAACCCTTTGGTCCAAGGGATTTTGCATGGTCAGAAACACCAGCCTAATATTGCAAAATATGAATCAGTAATTAGTAATTGCATTTAAAGGGTAAAAACAGAAGCATGTATATAAAGAGTGTGCATCGTACCTCAATATATTTCTTAGCGTTGTCCCAAGCACCGCCAGTGTTTGATGCAGAGATAGCAATCTGCATTACATTAACAAGTTAATATATTTGACTTATGGGTCAGATAAGAATAATAAGCTTAAAGGAAACGGGTCAAATGTTGCCTAAAGTGTATCTTTAACACAACCCATCCCGGTAACAAAAATGTCAATTTTGCCCTGTTACCCAACCTACCCAGACCCGCCCAAAAACGATGAACAATTTAAGCTGTACCTGTACACCAGAGATGAGAGATCCGGTAAGAACCCCAGAAAGTGTTTCAACACCGAATAAGATTCCGACAATGAGGGGTGTTAGCATGACAAGACAACCAGGTGGGATCATCTCCTTAATGGAGGCATCGGTGGAGATCTTCACACAGGTGGCATAGTCGGGTTTGGCAGTGCCTTCCATGAGACCAGGAATGGTGTTAAATTGTCTTCGGACTTCTTCAACCATCGCAAGTGCTGCTTTCCCCACACTCTTCATTGTCATGGCAGAGAACCAGTAAGGAAGCATGGCACCCACAAGCAAACCGATGAAAACTTTGGGGGTCAAAACGTCGACTGTTGTAATCTCAGCCCTGCTCACAAATGCACCGAAAAGAGCCAAAGATACAAGAGCTGCAGAACCGATAGCGAAACCCTGGTAGAGAGAAATAATAACATTAAAATCAGGTTGAAAGGTAAAACAGAACCACCAAAGTGTATATACCGAAAAATTTACCTTGCCGATAGCTGCGGTTGTGTTTCCAGCAGCATCAAGAGCATCAGTTCTTTCACGAATTCTGTGGCTCATCCCAGCCATTTCAGCGATACCTCCTGCGTTGTCACTGATGGGACCATATGCATCAATGGCTAGACCAGTGGCGATGGTGCTCAGCATTCCAAGAGCAGCTACAGCAACACCATACATGGCAGCAAAGCTAAAACTAACAAAAATACTGACTGCGATTGCAAAAATGGGGACAATAACTGATTGGTATCCCAAAGCAAGACCGAAAATAACATTTGTTGCAGCTCCAGTACGGCAAGAATCAGCAACGTCTTGTACGGGACTATAAAGAAACAGTCAAGTTAGTCAATATATTCTTCCAATATAACAGACAAGCCAACATTTATATAAGCCTTTGACTTTTTGAGCAATTTTCTGTTGAAAAAGGATTATTTATTTTTTTTCGTGGAAAAAGTAGCAAAATTATGTGATATTAGACAAAAGCAATCACGTAATTTTGTTTATTTGCATCAAGAATGAGAGTTACTTAGTAACAAAAAAAGTTTAAGCAGTTAGAAAAAACTTGTACCTGTAAGCGTTGCTAGTGTAGTACTCAGTTACGAATCCAATAGCAAGACCGGCCCACAAACCAACACCAACACACAAGAACAATTGCCTGCACCATATTACCAAAGTGTAAACTTCAAGACAATTTTTTTTCCATTTTCTGTTTCGAAAAAACAAGCAACTTTAACATACCAGTTCTTAACCACTTTCTGGGTTCCAAAGTTGAAGATGGTGAAGCTGGAAGGAAGAGCAACCCAGCTTACGAGTGCAATA
>LBNU01028888.1:0-17138 GCA_014162995.1 Artemisia annua
GGCAACAGCTACATACTCTGCCTTAGTTGATGAATTTGCCACCATTGTTTGTTTCTTGCACTGCCATGACACCAATCTATTACCAAGAAATTGGCATCCACCTGTTGTAGATTTTCTATCCAAGCTTGCTCCAACATAGTCACTATCTGAGTAAGTAACCAACTCTAGAGGTGATTCTCTAGGGTACCATAATCCCAGATTAGGAAATGCTTTAAGATATTTAAAAATCTTCTTCACAGCAGTCAAGTGTGAGAACTTGGGAGTGACCTAAAACCTTGCACAAGCACATACTGCAAACATAATGTCTGGCCTAGATGATGTAAGGTACATCAAAGAACCAATCATAGATCTGTACATGTGTACATCAACTGCTTCACCACTATTTTCTTTTAAAAGTTGATGTGTAGTCTTGTCTGCAGGTGTGCTGGATGATTTTTGCATCAGTGAACTTGAACTTCCTAAGTATTTCAGCCACATATTTATCTTGATTGATGAAAATTCCATCTTGCCGTTGTTGTACTTGAAGTCCCAAAAAGAATGTGAGCTCACCCATAGAACTCATCTTGAACTCATCTTTCATTAGCTTCTCAAACTCTTTGCACATCTCTGACTTTGTAGAGCCAAAAATAATATCATCAACATACACCTGAACCAGCAAGATATCATTCTTGTCTTTCTTGATGAACAAAGTTTGATCCACTCTTCCTCTATGAAACCCATTATCTAGGAGATAAGTAGTTAAGGTCTCATATCATTTTCTTGGTGCCTGATGCAAACCATACAATGCTTTAACCACCCTGTACACTTTGTTAGGATAGTCAGGGTCTTCAAATCCTGGAGGTTATGAAACATATACCTCCTCATCAATCTGCCCATATAGAAAAGCACTCTTTACATCCATTTGATAGACTTTAAAGCCCATAAAGGATGCATAGGCTAAGAAAAGCCTAATTGCTTGAATTCTTGAAACTGGGGCAAACACTTCTTCATAATCTATACCCTCTTCTTGAGTGTATCCTTGAGCCACAAGCCTTGATCACCTTCTGTGATCTTTAAGGTCTTTTGAGTTTTTGTTGTTTTCCGCACTTTTTCACTCCGAAAACGCCCGAAAATGCTTCTTTTGTGATTTTCCCTTCAAAAGTACCTAAAATGAGAAAAGAAACGACTTTGGGTGAAATCCAAACCAAAAACATACGAATTAGGACTCAAACCGACCCCTAAAAACGTAACATTTTTCGTCTCATCAATAATCTTCTAAAAATTTTACCCTATAAATATGGACAAAGCAATTACTCTCAACGGCTAGTAAAAAGTTGGTTACTGACACAACAGTTGTAACGGCTAGTTCAACAGTGGTAAAATTAACACTGGCAGTGGTAACTGTGAACTAGCAGTGGGAATTTTTCACAAAAATTTTCAAGAGCAGTGGTAAAATAAACATATGAAAATTGGACTGCTCTCATTATAGTTTTTAGCAAACTACCAGCTATCAACGGATTTGATATGTCTTTACCATGAGCCGTTTGCTATGGACTAGCCAACTCTTAATTACTTAGAATATGGTGAGTTGATAACCATATAGTTTTTGGCAAACTATCAACCATAAACGGATTTGTTAAGTCTTTACCAGTAGCCGTTTGCTCTGGACTAGTTGATTCTTATGTGGATTAGACATGGTGAATCAAGAACCATTTGTTGTGTTTCTCTGTTACACACCTTTTATGATCAACTCCCAGCAATGATTGGTTATGTACCAACATATGTTAGCAAAGAATAAAGAATATACATAACCAAAGTGTTCTTTAACCAAAGTTAGTTAAACCGAGCCACTATTCATAAATATCTTCCCAAAGTCAACCCGATAATATCTATATTTACTTCTCAACCTACCAAAATAGGTAAGAGTAAATATCTCCTTTAATAAAACCTTGAGATTGACTTTGCCTATATAAAGGGGCTCGAATCACCATAATTTCCATCAAAACACTTTCTTTCTTTTAGCAAATCCCTAAAACTCATCATGAGAAATCTCCCAAATATTATAGACATCTCTTCTGATTCTTCCTCTGACACAGAGATTGTGATGTCATCTGAATCATCTTCAGAGGCATCAGGGTGGGCAAGTTACTTTCCACCCTGTGCTTCAAGCTCTTCTTCTAAAAGCCAATCAAGAAGACTGCCAAGCCTGCACCTTCTCTTGAATTCTACTCCAGCTCATCAGATGATGATGAGACTTATTCCTTGTCAAAGGAGTTGCCAAGGGCTCTGACTAAGGCTTTAGGGTCAGCTCTCTCCAACATGAAGCAAATCTCCATACCAGAGAAGCCTGCAAGACTGCCAAAGCCTCCAAAACAAATACTTGGTCTTGCTTGTCCAAGGATTCAGTCAGCCTTTGAGAATAAAAGGAAGAGTGCTCACAAGGCCAAGCACAACTATCAGGGCAAGGGCAAGAAGTCAATGGAGTAGCTTGTGTAGGGTGTAGTTTGTTTAGGTTTTTATCTCTTGTGTTTTGATGGTGGTTGTTTGTACTCTCCTTTGAATGTAATAAACTTTCTCCTTTTGAATGAATGAAGTTCCTTTGTTTTTCTTATTCCACTGTGAGAGTAACATTACCACTGCTTGCATTATAATTGCCACTGTTAGCTTTATTCTTTGCACAAAAGTTAGTGGACAAGCAAAACACAAGCAAACATATACAAACTTATACAAGCATATACAACAATTTTAGTACCAAAAACCTCCCCTCAACACCAAAGACCATTAGACACAAAATTTTTTATGGATTAAGCTTTCCAATACCTGTTACCAAGTACTGAAACCTTCCCACATCAAGTCCTTTTGTTAATAAATCAGCATAGTTATCATCAGTATGTATTTTGACAACTTGAATTAGCCTTTCCTCATAACAATCTCTTATAAAATGATGTCTAATTTCAATATGTTTAGTCTTTGTGTGTTGAACTGGATTTTTAATTATGCATATGGTACTACTATTGTCAATATAAATGATGGTATTCATAAAATTGTACCCATAGTCCAAAAGTTGATTTTGAAGCCACAAAACTTGAGCACAGCAACTTGCAACAGCTACATACTCTGCCTTAGTTGATGAATTTGCCACCATTGTTTGTTTCTTGCACTGCCATGACACCAATCTATTACCAAGAAATTGGCATCCACCTGTTGTAGATTTTCTATCCAAGCTTGCTCCAACATAGTCACTATCTGAGTAAGTAACCAACTCTAGAGGTGATTCTCTAGGGTACCATAATCCCAGATTAGGAAATGCTTTAAGATATTTAAAAATCTTCTTCACAGCAGTCAAGTGTGAGAACTTGGGAGTGACCTGAAACCTTGCACAAGCACATACTGCAAACATAATGTCTGGCCTAGATGATGTAAGGTACATCAAAGAACCAATCATAGATCTGTACATGTGTACATCAACTGCTTCACCACTATTTTCTTTTAAAAGTTGATGTGTAGTCTTGTCTGCAGGTGTGCTGGATGATTTTTGCATCAGTGAACTTGAACTTCCTAAGTATTTCAGCCACATATTTATCTTGATTGATGAAAATTCCATCTGGCCGTTGTTGTACTTGAAGTCCCAAAAAGAATGTGAGCTCACCCATAGAACTCATCTTGAAATCATCTTTCATTAGCTTCTCAAACTCTTTGCACATCTCTGACTTTGTAGAGCCAAAAATAATATCATCAACATACACCTGAACCAGCAAGATATCATTCTTGTCTTTCTTGATGAACAAAGTTTGATCCACTCTTCCTCTATGAAACCCATTATCTAGGAGATAAGTAGTTAAGGTCTCATATCATTTTCTTGGTGCCTGATGCAAACCATACAATGCTTTAACCACCCTGTACACTTTGTTAGGATAGTCAGGGTCTTCAAATCCTGGAGGTTGTGAAACATATACCTCCTCATCAATCTGCCCATATAGAAAAGCACTCTTTACATCCATTTGATAGACTTTAAAGCCCATAAAGGATGCATAGGCTAAGAAAAGCCTAATTGCTTGAATTCTTGAAACTGGGGCAAACACTTCTTCATAATCTATACCCTCTTCTTGAGTGTATCCTTGAGCCACAAGCCTTACCTTGTTTCTAATGATAATTCTTCTTTCGTTCTTTTTGTTTCTGAACACCCATTTTATACCAATTACCTTCTTGCCAGGAGGTAAATTACAAAGCACCCGAACTTTCTAAATCTTGAACTGAAGCAACTCTTCTTGCATTGCTTCCACCCAACTTTCATCTTCAAGTGCCTTGAATACATTCTTTGGTTCCATTTGTGAAAGAAAACACATGAAGACATTCATTCTTGCCTTCATGATCCTTAGATTCATAGATTTCAGTGATAAAGCCATGAATGTCAGGCAACTTTTATTGCCTTCTAGTCTTCACTGGTGAATTTACATCCTCAATCACATTTTCAAGAGGATGTGATTTATGAATTGAGATATGGGGAGTTTGAGGAATTGTTATCTCATTTGGCATATTTAAGATTTCAACGTCACTGGCTTGAGCTTCCTGTGTAACTGGAGTTGTGTTTTCCACATCTGGTGTAGCAGTGGAAACTTCTGGCATAGCAGTGGATCTGAATTCTCAATGCTTTCAGGATTTTCATTGTTCATATTGCCATCACATTCGTTTCCAGAATCATTAGAAGGCTGAACATCTTCAGTCTTTGAAACAACATCATTACCTGCATAGTCCCAAATTGGCAAAATGAATTCATCTTGATCATCCTCTTGATCCTTGCTTAATCATCATCAACAAACTCTTCTGAACCTGCAAAATCATAAGTAGATGTACCTGTAGAGATAGGCACATAGTTCATAGTATGGGTTAGAGTATCAAGATCAAATAGCCTTTCTGGACCAGTTCCTTTGAAATTTACTTTGTTTTCTAGGAACCCAACATGTAGATTTTCCTCAATCTTTTGGGTCCTTAAGTTGAATACTGTAAAAGCTTTACTAACCATGGAATACCTAACAAAATACCCTTCATCAGATTTCTCATCAAATTTACCCAGATGATTTATGGTATTGAGAATAGTGACATGACATCCAAATGGTCTCATGAAGTCTAGGATAGGGGGTCTACCTCTAAATAACTCATAAGGTATCTTGTTCTTTGTTTTCACTACTAAAACCCTGTTTTGTACATAACAAGCAGTGTTAACTGCTTCAGCCCAAAATGTAATTGGCAATTTTGAATCTGCCAACATGGTTCTAGCAGCCTCTATTAGTGTCATATTCCTCCTTTCACCTACACCATTTTGTTAAGGAGTCCTAGCTACACTAAATTCTCTTTTAATACCTTTATCTCTGCAAAAATCATCCATAACTCTATTCTTAAACTCTGTCTCATTGTCACACCTAATGATTTTAACTTTCTCATCATTTTGGTTTTCTACTTCAGTTATAAAGGTCTTAAGGATGCCAGTTGTCTCATCCTTAGTTCTAATAAAGAAAACCCATGTGAACCTACTAAAATCACCAGTCACAACAAGACAATATCTCTTAATATTTATGCTACTCACAGATGTAGGACCAAACAAGTCCATTTGTAACATATAAAGTGGGTGAGCAATAGAGTTAACCAATTTTTACCTGCAAGAAGCTCTGTGTTGTTTACCTTTGAGACAAGCAACACATGTTTGATCATTTTCAAATCTTTTCTGAGGCATGCCTCTTACCAAACCATCTTTAACAATCTTATTTATGGTTTTGAAATTTATATTACCAAGTCTTCTATGCCATAGCATGGATTCATCCACTGAGGCCTTTGCATGCAAGCAAACATAATCATCTTTAGCAACAATGTTATTCATATCAAAGCTATATAAGTTGCCTTTTCTAGGAATCTTAAGAAGAATCTGACTTTCATCAGGCATCCTAAAATCCTTAGAGAGAACAAAGCACATATCTTCAGTAAAAAGAACATTGTTTTTCTTGTCACACATTTGTGACACACTAAAGAGATTATACTTAAGCTCTTTTACATAGTACACAGGTTCAAAATCCAAGTTACCAGTTTTAGTGACACCTTTACCAGTAACTTTACCTTTAACTCCTCCTCCAAAGCTGACAGAATGTCCATCAAAATATTCAAAATTAGATAGATAGGACTTGTTGCCAGTCATGTGCCTTGAACATCCACTATCTGTATAGCCTTGATCTGATCTCTTGGTCTTGGGATGTCTCTGCACATATAATAAAGGAGTTAGTATCTTTTGGAGACCCAAGCCATAATTGACTTGGATCTGCCTTGTGTATCAATATAGTTAAATCTATCAAAGGTAATTGATACACCATTGAGATTGGTTGTTGAGGTAATACCTTTAGGTTTCCATTCCCAACGTGTTGAGGCCTTCACAGCATTTCACATGTTACCCATGTTCTTATTTACAACACTAGCAGTGGGAATTTTTGAATGAGCAGTGGTAACTGCTGGTTTAGATTTTGGTACCCACTATTGGTTATATTGAACCCTTTTGTTGTAAAAAGTCCTTTTTCCTGTTTGTGCAGATTTAACAAAAGTTGTTTTAGGTTTTGCACTTGTAACAGGTGATTTAGGGTGAGCAGTGTTAACAGTTTTAGCAGTGGCAAAAGATATAAGCCCACTTCTCAATAGAACTGCTTTTGGGATCATGTTGTTGTGTGAATTAGGGTGTGAATTGTTTTGAAACCTGTTTGAATCCACCCTCTTTTTCCCAAAAACTTCCCTTCTCCCAACATGATAGTCACATTTAGCATGCAAATGTTCAAAACTACCACAAATATGACATGCTTTATTGTTCATGACAAAATCACTTCCTAGTTGTTGAGATTTTACATGATTCCAACTCCTCTGGTTACCCCTAGGAGTTGATGACTTGTTTCTATCCATCTCAGCATACCTTACAGTTGGTCTAGGTTTGTTAAATTGTTTCCTAGGTTCCTCTGTAATGGTATTAACAACCTGTGGGATAGAAGTCTCTACATTATTTTTAACATTCTCATCTACTAAAGATGAGTCACTTGCACTTTCAAAAACATCAGATTCATGCTTAACCATTTCCTCCCTTTTCACAAATTTGGGAGGGCCATACTCAACACTAGGTTCCTGAAACTCTTCTAGGCCTGTATGTGCTAAATCTATGCCAGGGGGTGCTGGAACACCCCTTAGTGGTGGAGGAACTAAATTGTATCCTAAACCAGACTTAGCTTTGTTTGTGATTTGTGCTTCCCAAATTTTATCAATAGACTTAGACTGATAATACAAAGTGTCAACAGATAAGTTAACATTTTCATTTGCCTTTCTAAGTCTTTCAAGCTCTTCTTTAAGTGCCTCATTTACAACTATCTTATGATCTAACTCTCTTCTTAGAACAACCATATCATCATTATATTTTGTTTCATTTTCTCTATAATGCTCTAGTTGTTTTTCTAACACAGATATGCCTCTTCTAAGATTTGACACATTGTAATTCGCAGCAAACAACTCTGTTCTATGGTTTTCTAATGATTCATTTAGCCTTTCACATTCTCTAGAAGCCCTACATGTTTTAGAACAACTTTCAAAGTTTTGTACCTCAGAGTCAGAGAAGGCCATGAGAGCATGTTCTGTAGCAATAAAAGCAGCATCTGAAGGTTGTTCTTCTTCATCATCAGCCATGAAACTCCAATCATAGCTCACACCATCAATTTCCAGCATTGCCTTTGGTTCCTCCACAGTTGGTTCCTTCTTTTGCTTGTACCAGGTAGATCTATTGTCCTGCTTCCTTGGTCTTCTACATTCTCTAGCAAGATGTCCCAACTTGTGACAGTTGAAACATTCTACTTTCTTTTTATCAAACCCTGCAGTTTCACTACCATTGATGTGTATGGGCTTGCCAGTCTTTTTGTAGAATTTCCTAGCCCTCATGCTAAGAAGTGGTCCTCCAAGTCAATTTACTTGTGTGGAGATAAAGGCATAAAAAGTAGGATCTCCAATACCAGCAACTTTCTTCTTTGAACCTGCAGTGGTAACAATAGCATTACCAGTGGAAACTGTAGAACCAGCAGTGGCAATCTCATCATCACTGTCATCTTCAGAATCATCATTGTCAACAGAGGTTGACACCAATGCCAAGCTACTAGAGCTTGAACCAAGCTTCCCTGCCTTCTTCAATCTCTGTTCAATGAGTTTGAAGTTATTGTAGAGATCATTGAGCTTCATAGTTTCAATTTCTGGTTTATTTTCCCAGACTGTGACATTGGTATGAAACTCAGCAGGCAAACTTCTTAGAAACTTCATATTGAGGTCTTCCTGATCTACCTCAATTCCAAACACAGTCAATTGTGTGACAATCTTCTGGAGTTTGGTAAAGATGTTGTCAAGAGATTTATTGCTTGAAGCAGAGAAATTTTCATAACTTTGCTTCAACAATGTCTTTTGTGTCTTCTTAGTAGCATCATTGCCACCAAACACTGAGCAGATCTCTTCAAAAAGTTCTTTTGTTGTCTTGAACTTGCTGAAAGCAATGATTTGGTCTTTAGGAAGAGTCATTAGCAGTAAACTTCTGGCCTTCAAGTCATTCTTCTTTTGTGTTCTTTCATCACTAGTAGAAGGTGCAGATATAGTTGTTACTTCTTTGTCACCTACTTTCTCAGTCTTCTATTCAGGCTTAAAAGAGTCACCAGTTAAGATGATCTCCCACAAAGCATAATCTTGAATGAGAAAGTACTGCTCTATCATTATTCTCCACATCTCAAACTCATTGAGTTTGAGCTTTGGAAGCCTTGGTGCAGAGTTGGATTGGTTGTTCTCCATCTCCATTAACCTGAGTGAATTGGTTAAGCTTGTTCCTTGGATCTTCTAAATCAAAGTATCAAAACCTGGCTCTGATACCACTTGATGGATCTAAACACACACCTTGTGTTAGTGATACTTTGAGTTATATTATTAAGCATGCGGAATATACTTAGTAATACTTAGAATATAGATTGTATGATGTAATGCAAGTGAGAACAGTTTAACACAGAGCTTCAATATTATTAAGAATAATACGAGTGATCTTGCTTATCACTAGAGTTACACCTTGAAGCTCTCTAGGGTTTTTCGTTCCTAGAACATTAACCTAGGACCTCCTTTTATAGCACAAGGAGTCCTTTACAAGATAAGTTTAATGCTAATCATAATAGAATATACACAAGATCTTTTCTATACTTATCTATACACGAATACATAACAGTTATCCTAATAGCATTGGTAATAATATGTACTAGTAGTGGTAATGTGTTTCCACTGCTAGTGTCTTCCACAAGCTTAACAGTGGTAACTGTTAGTGTAATTCCCAACACTAACTCTCAGTTGATGATAACCTGACCTTAAATCAATCTTCGAGTAGACACTCGATCCTTGTAATTGATCAAACAGGTCGTCGATCCTTGGCAATGTGTATTGGTTCTTCACAGTAAGTTTATTCAACTCACGATAATCGATACACATCCGGAAGGTTCCATCCTTCTTCTTTACAAACAACACCGGCGCTCCCCATGGTGACGAACTAGGGCGAATAAATCCTTTATCTGACAATTCCTGCAATTACTCAGATAACTCCTTCATCTCGGATGGTGCTAACCTATAGGGTGCTCGTGCCACTAGTGCCGCTCCAGGCACAAAGTCAACCTGAAATTCCACTTGATGTGCTGGCGGTAAACAAGGCAAATCCTCGAGAAATACTTCAGGAAAATCTCTGACTACAGGCACATTCTCAAGTCGCTTCTCCTCCTACTTCTTTTCCGTGACTTGATCCAAAAAGGCTTGACATCCTCGTTCGATGTACTTCACAACTTTAATGCAAGAGCCAATGTTTAGACGTGTTTTACTCTATTCTCCGTGAATGATTATGGTTTCGTCTCCGAGTGGAATGTGAACGACCTTCTCGTCACATATAATTCTAGCGTGGTTCTTGGATAACAAATCCATTCCTATGACGACGTCGAAACTACCAAGTCTAATTGGCATGAGATCTATGGCGAAGGGTTCGTTAAGTAGGTGTAGCGTACAACCCTTGATTACGGTGTTAGTGCTTACTAGCTCTCCATCGGCTAGTTCTATTTCGTAGAAGGTGTTTAGTTTGGTTGGGGGAATATTAAGTAGTGGTGCAACAGAAGTAGATACGAAACTTTGATCGGCTCCATAATCAAATAAAATTTTAACAAGGCGATTGTTTAGAAGGAACGTACCCGTGACTACATTCAGATCATGCTGTGCATTCCCATCTCCTAGCACGTATGCTCTAGCACATGCAGTGTTGTCCTTGTTGGGACAGTTACGCTTATAATGCCCCTTTTCTCCACAAGCATGGCATATTACCGTTACAGACTGCAAATTAGCTCCTGTAGCTCTGCAATCCTGAGTCTTATGACCGGTCCTTAAGCATCGTCCACACTTGGCATAACACGGTCCACGGTGATGCATCTTACACTTGTTGCATAGCGGGTCTGGTCCGCCGTATTCAGGGGTTCTGGTTGGTGCAGCGACATAAGCCTTGACGGCTTCTTGTCGGCGGTTTTGTCGGTGATGGTGGTCATTCCTTTCTCGGTGATAGTTACGGTTGTTGTTGTTTCAGTTACCATTGCGGTTGTTGTTGCTAGTTGCCCTATGATCGTCAAACTTCCTTTTGTGATCGTTGTTTTCTTGAGCAGTGTTACGCTTAATCTCCCTGTCAAGCAATCTTTGGGCAATAGACATTGCTTCTTCCAAAGATTGTAGCTTTGACGAGGTGACATTTCCCTCAATGCTCCTGGGCAACCCTTCAATGTACTTCTCCAGCAATTTCTCCAAATCCGACACTTTAGAAGGACAGAGCAAAGCAAGCTCCTGAAACCTTCTGTCATAAGCCTTAAGGTCATTTCCTTTCACAACCAAAACATGAAAATCATCCTCAAGTTTCTTGATCTCTCCCCTTGGACAGTACTTTTTCAACATCTTCTCCTTAAAGTCAGTCCAGGTGATCTGATAGGCTTCTTCTATGCCTATTTTCTGAGCAGTCGCATTCCACCAAGATAAAGCATCTTCCAACAAAGTTCCAGTAGCAAATGAGACTTTGTTTTCAGCGGCACAACCGCTCCTAACAAACACAGTCTCGGTTCTCTCAAACCAACGAGCAAGTTCCGTTGCTCCTTCAATTCCTTTAAAGTTAGCAGGCTTGCAAGCCATGAAGTCTTTGTAGATGCATTTACGAGTTATGGAACTTTCGCTCTCTGCAGTAGGTCGAACCTCAATACTCGATCTCGCCTGCTGCTCTAACGCTGCAACGACACCATCAGCAATCAACTTTCTAATAGCAGCTTGAGTCATTGCGGGAGCAGGTGCGCCGGCAGGTGCAGTCTTCCTAGGAGCCATAATTCTATAAAATCGCAAGTGCACGGGTTAAACTTCGGACATCGGTCTCATCACAACCAAAGGAAATATCATAACCAAGTTCATAATAGTCGAGATCATCACAAATATATCACAATCACACCATGAATACATACATCAGCATAAACCATATCATTCATAAATAATCATCACGAAATGTAACAACACACATGGGATTTATAATGAATCTCAATATGGCGGTTCACAAGGGTACAACATAAGATCAAACAACTAAAACAACATAGATCAATATCATTACAGTACAATCATAACTAACATAAGGTTTTAATAATTGTTACATTGTTCCAAAACAATACAATACAGAATTATTAATGCCACGCAGGGCAAGTTAAGATGTCTAAGCATGCAGTGATACGTCATAAATCTATGATGCTCCAGGTGCGCCTCCTGATCTACGCTCTAACCCTCGGATAATCCTGATCATCCCCAACATCTCTACATCTCTGGATCTCTCTCTGGCCTGAACCTCCTCAAGAGTAGTGCTGAGTGTATGTATGGTGGCACTGGCTGCGGCTAACTCCTGTGTCTGATGCTCTAACATCTGCTGTGTCATCGTGGCAATATCTCTCAGCTCCTGTATCTCCTGACTCTGAGCATCAAGTCAGTGGCCGAACTCAGTGACAGTATCTATAGCCTCCTCGATCTCAGTACCCATCAGCTGAAATACCTACTCTAGAGCTACCCGGTGTACCACGAGGTTCGTGACCTCCTCCTCAATGTTCTCGACTCGCTNGGTGGCACTGGCTGCGGCTAACTCCTGTGTCTGATGCTCTAACATCTGCTGTGTCATCGTGGCAATATCTCTCAGCTCCTGTATCTCCTGACTCTGAGCATCAAGTCAGTGGCCGAACTCAGTGACAGTATCTATAGCCTCCTCGATCTCAGTACCCATCAGCTGAAATACCTACTCTAGAGCTACCCGGTGTACCACGAGGTTCGTGACCTCCTCCTCAATGTTCTCGACTCGCTCGAGAGAAATCTCCTCTAGGGCACTCACAATCTCATCAATGCGATCCTCATGTCTAACCAATTTAGCAGCCTACAGTGGGATAGTGTGGTGCATCGGCTCTCCAGTGACTGGAAGCACAGCTGTGGAACTCTCTCCAAGCTCCTCAGCTCTCGGAGATCCCTCTACAAATCTCCAAAGACGGATGGCCTCTAACAGAAATGACCATCTCCGAGCATCAACCTTCCTATGGGTACCAGGGGATGGTGTAGTCTCAGTGGTGGCAGGTGGAGGTGAGGAAATAGGAGATGGAGTGGTAGATGGAATCAGTACTGTGGTGGTCTGTGTATTGAATATAGTAGGTGGTGGCATAGGAGGCAAAATCTCAGAAGAGTGGGGTGTAGTGAAAGTAAGTACCATGTAGGGATGTGGCTCAGGTAGTGGAGAAGGTGGCGAAGGTGGTGATGGAGATAGTGGTGGTGTGGAAACTGGTGATGTAGCAACTGGTGGTGTGGAAACTGGTGGTGGTGGTACAAAAGTAGGTGATCGACGGACTTGCTTCCGAGCCATGCAACGGAAGGTAAGACCATTTGGGCGATACTTGAAGTTCTCCATGAATGGCTCAGGCTCGAAGGGCTTAAGAACTCGAACACGCTTGCGCCGGCGAACCGATGCAGGCGAGGGTGGTGGTGGAGTGGATGAGGCAGTGTCAGAAGAGTCCGAGTCGGATGACTCGTCATCAGCATCTGATCCAGAGTGATGGCTAGGAGGAGTGTGGGACAATCATCTGCAGCCAATAACTGCTGTGACTGAAGGTACTGATCATACATATATTGATCATGTGTCATAGGTCCAATGAGGGGACGAAAAGTGGTCCATCAGCAAACGAGTCAACAGGTGTCGAGGCGTCATCACCCTCCTCGAAGGTCTCAGTCTTTCCAGATGTGTTCCCGGATGGCATGGCAGAGGGGATAGGGGAAACAGGTAAAGTAGAATCAGATAAAATGACAGTAGGGATACGGGATGATGCCGGTGGTGCGTCATCGCTGTCAGATAGTATGGTAACGGGAGGTGACATGGTACTGTAATATCCCAATAATAATAATATAAGTCATTTAGTATACATAGTGCTACACATGCAATAGGCATAATGCTAAAATATAACTCAGTGTAGTGTACATGTTAAATCAAACCTTTAAGCATGATGTCGTCCAGCGCTGGCACGGAGGGCACAAAGTAATATGGTGTAAAATATTTTGTTTTGAAAATCGTGTGGTTATAGTCCAAAAATTTTCATTTGGTTCTCTATAACCTGGCTCTGATGCCAATCTGTAACACCCCAAAAATATTTTATGAGCAGCGGAAGTCTAATTCGGGGTAATTACGTCATAGAATCACAATCATAATCATGGAAAATAATTCAAAAGATAGGTTTATATCATTAAATGAAAACTCACATATTCAGAGTTACAAAACATTTTTCCAAGAATGGAATGTTTCACAAGAGAGTGATGAGTTTGAAAAGAATGATATGATTATACTATAGAAAAAGGAGGTCCTGTGTGCCCTTTTTGCCAGCTCCGTGCCATCATGCCGCTAGTTACCTGAGATAAATATACTAAAAATGTGAACACAAAGGTTGAGTGAATCCATAGTAGTTTAATTTGTAAACGGTGTGAACACAAATCAAATATTTTAGAAATAAACAACCAAGATGATAGGTCTTAATTAATCGGGTGTCATATATGTAAATAAAACATATATCAGGTTTCAATATTGCTCCTAAGCCTCACGAATCGCAAGCCTTAACATCGCGTGATATCATAAAAGATATAATCACCTACACCACAAGGGATGTAGATGACAAAGGGGCACTCGGTGATAGAAATGTGCAAAATTTCTATGGTACCTCGAATATAGCACATCTCCTACCAAGTAATCACCTTGGTAGAGATGGGCTGTCATTCCGATAGATCTACCAACTATATTCGCGCTCACCGCAAGTGATTAAGGTTCGTGATATGAGGGACTTGTTGCACGGGTGTCAACTTAGGCAATATCATGTAAATCATCGCATACTAAAAATACTTGTGTTCAATTTATCGCATGAATCTCCCCACGGGGTTTTGAAAACAATTTAAAAGATGGGACTATAAACTCACATGTGGGGTGTTAACTTCGGTGGGTGAGAACAAGACTCAAATAGCACCCAAACGGTGATGGTGATATGTTACGAATAGCAATGAATGATCTCCGACTTGCGACCTAAATCAATGTGATATATTGTTATCGGTGATTCAAACTTGGTGTGTGAATGACGTGTGTTACGTATCAAGTACGGTGATATCGATCTCGTGTGTTAAAATATTCAAAATAACTTAACATAGTTATTTTATACTTTCGATACGAAAACGTTATCATTAAACGTTTTATTATCCGTTGTCATCATAATGTTAATAAAAATATTTATTTTAAATATTTTTATTTGTAGTAAAATTATTTAAGTTAAATAATATATGAAAAGTATATATATTACAAAAGTATATATATTATATTTGTAAAAATATAAAATGTTTAAGGTAAAAATATTATTACCAACTTTTATCCTTTTACTTTACAAAAATTACAATTTATACCCTTGGGTTAAAAATATTTACATTTTTAGTCCAAAACATTACTTTTACACTTTCTACCTTAAGTTTCGAATATTTACAGTTTCTACCCTCTAAGTTTATTTAAAATTCACTGTTTTGTTTTTATCCTGAAAGTTTCATGAGTTTTATGCTTTTGGTCCTTTAACGAAAATACTTTGCAAAATAGGTCCAAAATCTAGTTTTTGAAAAGTTAACTTTTATTTTTATAAAAGTTATCACATTTATCTTATAAAAAGTTTATAAAAATCAGTTTTTGTGTTTAAAGTATTTCGAAATCCATTTCAGTTCCTAACTGAAAAGGTTTATGAAAATCTTCATGGGCTCGTTAGCCCATTTGGCCAAATTTCAAGTTTTTAGAATTTACTTAAGGGTGTTCGAACAAGCTTAGGATTAGGTTCTTTTTATATAGCGTTTAACCTTGAAAAGCATGCATGTGTAGTTATCTCGATTAAGCTTGGTGCAAAGAAACGGGTTGTCGAAAAATATAAACATGTTGTACGTGTAGTTTAGAAAATACGAGACCCTTTTCAAGGGTGTCGAGGTGCTTTTTGAAGTTCACTAGTTTAGTGTAGATTTGTATTTCTAAGTTCTTATGCATAACGTGACATGCATGTGTGTGTATAAACAAGAAATGAAAGAATGGAGCATGAGATCTTGAAACTTACAACACCTCAAGGGTGGCGAGGACTTCGAAAGAAATGGTATGAAAGAAAGAGAGCGTAGACGTGCAACAACTTGGAAACCCTTTTCGTATACCAACCCTCGATCCAAAATATTAACCCAATTACTTTTAATTGACCCAAAAACCTTGTATAAACTCTTGAGCTTAAGAGTAAGTGTTTGTGAATTTGAAAGTGTGGTGACAATGAGGGTGTCTTCAAAGGATTTTATAGAGGAAGGAAGCATGTCCCTTGGATTATTTTAAGATGGTTTAGAAGGCATGCATGAGGAGTCCTTTCGAAATGAAAACATGGTCAATCTCTTTGGTTAGGTCTTATTCGATTTGATATTTAGTCAAGAAGCATGCTTTGTTTAGTCTTGTTGACTTAGGGAGATAGTGAGGGCTATAATGATACTTTGGACTTGTTTATGTGTAGTGTAAGAGAGGTTTGTGAAGTAAGAACATGTGACCATGTCCTTAGTAGAATATTTTATGACATATGGGAAGAACATGTGATGTATTGTTGGTTATTCAAAGACACATTATCCCTTGGATAATATGGTTTTGTAAAGGGTGGCATGGTGTTAGGATTAGTTTAGGGACTTAGGGTGGCTAAGTGTTGGCGTTGGGTTAGTCTTTCACGCAAGAAAGGAAAAGAGAAAGGAGGTGTGGAGTGTTGTCGAGTAAAGGGAAACAAGGAAAGAAAATGAAAGGTTTGAAAAATGTTGATGTAGTGTCGTGTGTTTGTGTTTGGATTCTGTGGTGCGAGGAGAAAAGAAAAGAAACAAAGTGATATGGAGTGCTTGTGTTTGAGAGTTGAGTCTACTGGGTGTTGAACAAAGAACAAGGAAAAGATAAGTGAAATGAAAATCGAATTTGTTTCGTGGAGTTGTGTTCGAGTCGTGTAAGTGTCAACAAATGAAATGGTGAATTTTGTAAAAATGAGTTTTAGTAACTTGTGTTTTGTTTGTGTTTTGGACTTGGACTCTTGGCGTAGGCTTGTGTGATCTTCGGCCCAAGACAAAAGAGAAAAGAGAGAAAACAAGCCTAGTGGGCTTAGGTGGTATTCGGCCCAAGACAAAGAAAAAGAAATAGTTATGTGATGGGCTTGTGAGGTGAGTGTCGGCCCAGTCCAAAAGAAAGAAAAGTATGGAAATAAGCCCGGTCCGAAAGAAAAGAAAAATAATTTATTTAAGTGGGCTAGCTTCGGGTGATAACGTGCCGGTGTTGGCCCGGTGATAAATATGTATACGGAAATTCATCGGTGATCTTTATACGTACATATACCTATATATATATATATACATATATGTATATATATATACATATATATATATATATGTATATATATATATATATATATATATATATATATTTATATATATATATATATTTATATATATATATATATATATATATATATATATATATATATATATAT
>LBNU01028888.1:20780-39043 GCA_014162995.1 Artemisia annua
AATGCTCTTTACATAAATTCCAGAAGAAAAAAAAAAAAAAAAAAAAAGGATTGAATGAGAAAATATTAATAGACATGCATTATTTGTTAGAGAAATTAAAGATTGAACTAGTTATGAAATTAGTTACGCACCAAATATGCATCAACAAAGTATGTTATTCACAAGACGTACTATCGTCTGGCGTTTTGGTTTTGAACCAACAAATGTCTAGTATTTTGTACAAGGTATTCCATTTTCTTTAGATGCTTCAAATTTATATATGGTTTTTTTTAGAAAAGCAACATAACATTAAAAATCTCAGGAAGGGAAAATACAATATAAAACGACCCGCCTCGATTAAATAAGATTTTTTTTTTAGAAAGGCAACAATACTATAAAATCCAAAGAGAAAACAAGATACAAAGAAATGACATCCCACTCCAATTAATTAAGCAAATTAAAAGGAGAAAAGGACCCAAAAGTTCAAAATAAGATAATTAAAAGAGAAACGAGACCCAAATAGGAATAAACGAAACTTACACAAAAAATACACCTACACAAAAAGGCTAGAAAAAAAAACTATACTCCAAACGTTTTTACAAACGCAAACAACTACTGGTTCGTGCTACCAGTATATTTGTCAAACATGCATACATTTAGGATAACAAGAGTAAAATGCAAAATATGTCCATGTGATTTATTTATTTTTTTACATAAATCATTATGTTAGAAAATTATTTGTGTCAATTATTTCTAAGAGTCTCAAAGTCTTGCGAAACAATGCCGGCCTCTTGATGATAGTTCAGGTAAAAAGTTTGCTCTAGTACGGATATATTTCTATAAATCTTATTGGATTATGACATTTATATGTTTCACAAAGACGCAATGTTTGTTACTACTTCTATATTTGAAAGAGTTGTTACGGCTATTACTGGCATTATATTATATAACGCATTTCCTTTGCCTTGATAAGTGTTATATCCATTCGATACTCATGATCTTAAGACTCGTTTTTGTTAGACAGATAATTAATCTCGTTTTTTAAATGACATTCTAGGAAGTTGAAGCAAGAAACAATGGATGTAGATTGTTAAGGCTGGAAGAGACAGCCAAGAAAAAATAGAAAATAGTTGTAAACAAGTACAGTCTAAGGTTACATCAACCTTAATCACTATTTAAAAACGAAGATTCTTAAGTCAACATCGCTACTTGTTCCATTTAAAAATTAGTTGCAGCCGACTAATCAGAAAAAAGGCGGTTATACGCCCCCTTGTTCTTATTTTTTAAGTTTTTAAAATAAGCCCGGCTAATAAAATAAGTCTCGTTTGCCATGGGTCTTATGGAATGACTTATAAAATAAGTCGGCTAAAAACTTTAGCCCCATAAAAGGGGCTAAACACTTTAGCCCGGGGCTTTTGAAGAATAAATTACTTCTTTACCCATAAAAATATCTACATTTACACAAACTCATTTAATTATGTCATTTTTAGTAATTTTGCAATAATAAGCCCCAGCCCCAGCCCATTTGCCAAACAAGTTTATAAAAATACAAATTTTAATTTCGGCTTATAATACCAGCCCCAGCCCAGCCCCAACCCATTTCGCCAAACATACCCTAAGCCTTAAACCCACCGACCAATTGTAATCTATTTTATATTTATCAAGTACTCCGTACTTTAAAGTTTTATGTAAAAGTCAAGCAAAACATATTTTCTAGAGCAAGAAAATAGTGGCAACTATTTAATATTAGGGATATAAAGTGGGTAAAAGGGGTAAGAGTTTTCATGAAATAAGATACCGAGTACAAATGATCAATATATACTCTCTTAGCTAGCACAAAAACAATCATTTTCGTATTAGCTGGTAGCTTTAAAACTTACGAATTACCATATATATGATTTTTTTAATATAATAATAATTATTATTATTTTTAAATAGAAAAGCTAATATGTATAGACAATATACATAACCGACAACCCTGACTAACACATCCTACCTAAAAAACAATTTGTCGAGGTAGAGTTTATAAGTGGATTCAACAATCAATTGCAAGAGTTTTCGTCTTTCTCTAAAAAAATGTGACTATTTATCAACGAGATTATCCCCTACTAAACAAAGTGAGCCAGACGTTTGATTGTTAACCCAAAAACATATGAAAATATTGAACCCTGCCACTAGTTATTTTGTCCTTGGAAGTACCTTTAGTTATTGTTTTATTTTATTTTTGTGTTAAGATTAATCCAAAAATTGTTTTTTTTTTACCTCCCAAGACAAATATGTATTGAAAACTTACGTGAATAATTATCTCTGTGTTCCTTAGAGGTATGTTATTTGGTTCTTAGTTTCTTACTTACTTGCATATCAAATTCCTATTAGTAAATTAAGAATGTAAGCTCAATTGCTGACTAGATTGTAGATAAAGATTGTCGCGATGTTTTTCTTTAACAATGATATTAAAAAGCATCTACTTGTGACCATCTCCATCATCTCTTCTTGATGGGTTTGTTTAAATGCTTTCTTTAATATATCATCCTCTTCGCCAAATAAATGTATCTACTTTTAGAGGTCGTTGCGTTCAAGTTGTGTAGTAGTCAAAGTAAGATTTGAACTCAATGAAGTTGTCCCATACAACTTCTATATGTAACTTGAAGTACTTTAACCAGGATCATGTTGATAGAATTAAACATATAATATTGTTTCAAAACATTACACCTATATTGTATGAAGGAAAACAAAATTTGATACAATGTCTTCTTTATATTAGTAACAATTTATGAGCTAACATTTCTATTTGTAACTTTGTTAAATAATTTGAGTTAATTCAGTGCCTAATGATCTTTGACTAGATTATCTTTCCAGTACAACTTTGGAACTTCAATTTCATCATCAATACCTAGTTGTTTGTTTTTCCTTATAGTTTCATTCTGCATTTTTCTACTTCAACATATTCCTCTTAAACTCTCCCCACCTCTAAACATTATCTTAAATTCTACTTATAATATTTTCGGCCACTTATAAACACCATATTAAACTCTACTTATGATATTTCCGGCTACTATATATTTACCACTTTATGAAAGTTAACTACACAGTTCAATGGAAACCAAGAACTTTGACGACTGGTTTTCCAACTATTCAAGTTTTTAAACGTTCACAAGGAGATGGTTGTGGTAACAACCAACACACTATGGGGTGGTACTTTGCTTCTAGAACACCAACCTGCTATAATTGTTTGCTTGGTGCCTGAAGTGTCTCAATTCACCTACAAGATGCAGGTGCGTCGAAAACCTGATCAAGCCTTGTCGCATGAACCAAGTGTGCGAACTTGAACATACCATCCCTATTAGAGTACATGGATGTTTAACAACGATAAACACTGATAACATCAACTATTAGAGTATATATTTGATGTTATCACTGGTTATTGTTGATGAAATATCCATGTACTCTAATAGGGATGGTATGTTCAAGTTCGCGCACTTGGTTCATGTGACAAGGCTTGATCAGGTTTTTGACACCCCTGCATCTTGTAGGTGAATTGAGACACTTCAGGCACCAGGAAAACAATAATAGCAGGTTGTTGGTGTTCTAGAAGCAAAGTGCCACCCCTATAGTGTCTTGGTTGTTACCGCAACCATCTCCTTGGAAACGTCGGAAAACTTATACAGTTGGAAAACGAGTCGTCAAAGTTCTTGGTTTCCATTGAACTCTGTAGTTAACTTTCGTAAATTGGTAAATATAGAGTAGCCGAAAATATCATAAGTAGAGTTTAAGATAGTGTATATAGGTAGCCGAAAATAGTATAAGTAGAGTTTAAGATAGTGTTTAGAGGTGGGGAGAGATCAAGAGGAATATGTTAAAGTAGAAAAATGCCGAATGAAACTGTAGGGGAAAAAAAGAAAAAAGAAAAAAAAAATGATGATGAAAATGAAATTCAAGGTTTTATTGCAAACATGATTTGGTCTTAACTTTATTAGCATAATAATCTGATTTAAATAAAAAGTTGGAAATACTCTCTTAAAGACTGCATTTACTATATATGTTATTCAAACATGATTTGGTCTTAACTTTAATAGCATAACTAGCAGGGTACCCGCGTTGCAACGGCGGGTACCCTGAAATAAAAAATTCCGATAAATAATGTATTTTAGTTTATTATGTTCTTTTTGAAAATAAATTTATGGATATCAAGAATTTCGTATAGCCCGTGCCCGTTCGGGCTCGAACCCGTTGGCCCGTTTGGTCCGCGCCCGTTCGGGTTCAAGCCTATTTGGCATGTTACCCGTTCGGGCTTGAATATTTGTATAATGTGATTTATTATTTGTAGTAGTGAAATTTAATGCAGGATGTGTTTAATTTGGTTGTACAATATGCTTGATAATTTCTATTTCTTATGTAAGGGGTATTTTAATAACTGTATTAATTGTATTTATTGATCAGTTAAATAATTGACTACATTAAATAGCATTAATGTGGTGTTTTGTTGTACACTATGCTTCTTGTCTTGTACGTCTGAAAATTATGTGCATTAAAGTGTTGTACACTATGTTTTTTTTCTTGTAAGTAGTAGTCATTATAGTCGTTAATAACATTGACCACTTTAATAGCATTAATGTTGTAAGTCTGAAAATTACATATGCTTATTTTGTTGTACACTATGCTTATTTTGTTGTAAATCTGAAAATTAGTTGCAGCTATTGTACATTGTGCCTAAAAGGTTGTAATTTTTGGCGAAGGAGTGTTTTTATTTGATAGAATTTTGGTTTTAAAATGACATCATGCTTTATTTTGTTGCACAAAAATATGCTTACTTTGTTGTAATTCTAAAAATTAGGTGCATTAAAGTGTTATAAACCATGCTTAATTTCTTGTAAGTTTTGGAGAGAAAATCATTCATGCTTTATATGTAGTATAGATGATCCGATTTAAATAAAAGTTAGAAATACTCTTAGCATAAAAATCATTATGATCATTAAAATTAATTTTGAATGCAATTAAACTCTATTAATAATACTTTATACTTTTACTTATTTTGGTGAAGTGAATGTAATACACAGCTAGAAACCGTTTGGATGGCACGTGACAGCCAGTCAGTCAGCCATATTCATTCTCCTTCAAAACACAACACTTAGCAAAAACAAAAACTTAAACCAACATTTGGCAAATGCATGAACCCAGCCGTCCAATTGGCGAAACATCCCCTATATAAACCACAACACACTTACACTCTCCATCACACCACCACCATTTTTCACAAACACAAAAATAGTTATCGACCACAAAATGCCTTGCCAATCCTCTCAATGCCATGTCGAAATAATCGAGAAAACAACAATCTTGCCCGAAAAAAAATCAACACTTCCAAACCTTAAGCTCTCAGTATCTGACTTGCCAATGTTGTCATGTCACTATATACAAAAAGGAAACCTTTTCACCAAGCCTAGTACAATCTCAATTCTCGACCTCGTGTCTAAGCTAAAATCTGCACTTGCGAAAACGCTAGTATATTTCCCCCCGCTAGGGGGGCGCTTAGTAACCGATGATAAGGGCTATGTGTATATAACATGTAACGATGCTGGTGTCGAATTTGTGCATGCAAATAGTACTTATTTAACAGTATGTGATGTTTTGGCTCATACCCATGTGCCAGATTTTGTTAAAAGTTTTTTTACTTTTGACAGAATGGTTAGCTATGCTGGCCATAAAAACGCGCTTTTGGGCGTGCAGGTGACTGAGCTAGGTGATGGTGTGTTTATTGGTTTTTCGGTTAATCATGCTGTTGTAGATGGGACTTCTTTGTGGAATTTTATTAATATGTATTCTGAGATATGTAGAGGTGAAGGGATTCTGTCGTCCCAGGAGGCGTGTTTTGTTCGTGATTCTGTGTTGATTTCGGAGGCGGTTTTGAAGGTTCCTGAAGAGGGTTTGAAGGTGAGTTTTGATGAGCATGCCCCGTTGAGTGAGCGGGTGTTTCGGTTTAGTAGAGAGTCGATTTTGAAGTTGAAGAACCGGACGAATAATAGGAAGAAAAGCTTGTATGGTGATGGTGAAATTAATGTGGTTGAGTTGATTGGAAAGGAAATGAATGATGAGAAAGTAACGGAGTTATTAGGTAACTGGCTACGAAATGCTGTTGTTTTGAAAAAAGAGAATAGTCAGATATCTGTATCTGAAATTTCTTCTTTTCAGTCACTCTGCGCGCTGTTATGGCGCGCAGTAACACGTGCACGGAAATTCCATGACTCGAAAATGACAACTTTTCGAATGGCAGTGAATTGCCGGCACAGACTGAGTCCAAAATTGGACAAACATTATTTTGGCAACGCCATTCAGAGCATTCCAACATATGCCACTGCAGGTGACTTATTGTCGCGTGATCTGAAATGGTGTGCCGAACAATTAAATAAAAATGTGTTGTCACATGATGACACTATGGTGGGTCGTTTTGTTAAAAATTGGGAAAACGACCCACGGTGTTTTCCTTTAGGGAATTTTGATGGGGCAATGTTGACAATGGGGAGTTCGCCGAGATTTCCCATGTTTGATAATGATTTTGGGTGGGGCAAGCCGATAGCGATTAGAAGTGGGCGAGCAAATAAGTTTGATGGGAAGATATCAGCGTTTCCAGGGCGCGAAGGTGGTGGGAGTGTTGACTTAGAGGTCGTGTTGTCGCCAGAGACGATGGCGGGTATTGAATCGGATCCAGAGTTTATGGAATATGTTACTAGTGATTGCTGATGATAATTTTGTGTTATGTTTGTGAAGTAGTGGTGTTGTAATTTATTAACTTTCTAAATATGGAAATCCAAATTTCTAATTTGACTTTAGCTGTTTTCTCATTGAAATCTCTCTCGTTTGAGGACAATTTCATCTATTAAATATTAGTTGTAGGGGATTAAATGAAGTTTTAAGCTAGTTTTATATTATACAGTAGGTGATATAAGTATTACTTGGACAAGTAACAAGTTAGATTAATAGTTTAGCTTTTCAACAAACTTTCTTAACCACTTGTATTAACCACACATGAATGGTTAACGAAACTGTTTATTAATAATGACCCCTATGATTAATTGTATTAACTATTAACCACTTGTCCACTTGTATACTATACGAAGTGGGAGACTATATGGACATTGAACGACTTTTAAGTTTTAACCGTAATCCTTTAAATGCCGACGATATTTAGCAAGTTTAATATGATAATCATCTAAAAATATGTTTTTATATGCTCCATTCTTCGAATATGAAGAAAAATGTGTTATGCGAACATGGTTGGAGATGAGTTTACTAATGTCATTAGTCTTTTAACTTCATTTTTTACAATATAAAGTTTAATATTGTAATTAGGGCTGTAAACAACTGGACGAACACGAACGGAACATAGTTCATGTCCGTTCATTTAATTTTTACCGGACAAATAAATGGATACGGACGCTTAAACGAACAAATTTTCTTGTTCATGTTCAGTTATTAAGAAAATGATGTTCATGTTCTTTCATTAAAACAATAAACGAACGCTAAACAAAAATAAACAATCGAACATAAATGAAAGTAGACAAACAAACATAAATTTTATTAAATTATGCATAATATATTATTTTATAAGTGTCGTTTTGTTTAAACAAATCAATTATTAAATTATACAATTAAAAGATATGATAATGAACATATATAAATTAAATAAATAAAATGAATATAAACGAACCCTTAAACGAACGTTCACGAACATAAATGAACGTACATAACTTTTGTTCATATTCGTTCATTTAACTAATCGAATGTAAAATAATGCTCATGTTCGTTCATTTAATAAATAAACGATATTTTTACCAAATGATTCATGAAATGTTTACTGAAGTTTACAGCGCTAATTGTAATCATCTAAAAATATATTTTCTTTTATAATATTAAAACACCTGGGAATATTGTCATGCTTGAAGCAATTTTTGTAGATGATTCGATTAATCATCTTAAAAGAACATTTGAAGTTGCTTATTGATATAACATGTTAAGGATTATTGTTTGTTTCTTTTCATTCACGTTGTCCCACCGCCCTTGATTTCACCGTCGACCACGCCCACGGTTTTAGTATTTATGAAATTTGATTCGAGAAGAAAGGGAATCGATGAGTAATGCAGTCAATTTCATGATGAACGGAGCTAGTGTTTTTAGCATTATGGGTTTTCAATCTTGATTAAGTGGCATGATTTTTAGGTAATTGAGTTTGAAAAGCAGTGTGGATTCAATTACTTCACGTGTTTGTGGTTTTCTTTTGTCGACAATTGATAGCATTTCTTTTGTTCAAAAAATTGATAGCATACATTTGTGTCTGTCGATATAATAATAGTTCTAGTTAGGGGTGTTGGAGAACGATTAACCGAATATTTCGTTAATCGGTCCTACCAGTTCGTTATTTTAGGAACCTAAATCGAAACCGAAAACCTGTTAACCGATAATCAGTTTACCAGCTTTTTTGGTTTGCATATTCGGTCAACCAACTAACCAATTTTATCAATAAACACATGTTCATGTTCATATAATTAGTTTGCTTATCATGGTCCTTAATTTTCAGAATGAAATGAAATGATTTGTAAGGAAATACAAACTAGTACTGGAATCTTTAACATTTACACAAGATTTAATATTATCTTTAACCAAAAGGATTAGGTTTGGCCAAGAAAGAAGTCCAAACGAGATTTAAACACGTAAAGGGTGATTAAACTTAACAAGCAATTAGAGTTTTGAGACAATGTAGTTTGCGATAATCAGTATCTGATACTTCTCAAAGTTGTACTTGAATGCATCGCCCTTAGAGCGGTGTGATAACATTCACCCACTCGCCGTTCTTATGTGGCAGCTAAAATAGCATGTCATTTGCATGTTACAACACCACACCCCCTTGTGTCATATGAAATGTGATTGAAGTCATCTTGCGCCAATTCTACCTTTTTTTTTTTTTTTTTTTTTTTTTTAAGTTTTGTTGTTGGGTTTGTGTTTTACCAAAAAATGTGAAATGACACGCAAAAGTCATGTGAAACAAAGGAGGGGTATTTGGGTGTGTAAATGCGAAATAATGATGTGGCGCTAATTTGACATAATGGCATGAGACATGACATGCTACCATATCTATGATTATAACTTTAATTATTAATAGTTGTTTTTTTTCAGCCATGTTAAAAATGCATAACTATAACCGGTAACACGGTTTCTTTGATAAAATCAGAATTACCGTGCGTTATACATGCAGGAGTGAGATCAATAAACATCAACAAAAAATCAAAGACATCACCACTCATTTCCTATCAAAAATTCTTTTTTAAAAAAAAAAAGAAAAAAAGAAAAAAAGCCTACACCATCGGCAACTAGAATTTTTTTAGTTTGTAGTAGACGGACAGTATGATATACTTTCGATAAGTTGCTTTTTTCTTTTCTTTTTTAATGGGTATTAAAAGTTTAGAAAATACGAAATCATGTGTGATTTGTAATAAGAGTTTGGAAGTTCAAATTATATTACAAATCACATGTGCTTTTTCATATTACAAATTACATGTGATTCTTTAGAACGTAAATTCTAACACACATAAAAAAACACGAGAAAAAATATAGTCGAAACGATATAGAAGTGTCCCTCTAATGAAAAATGATTTTATGTTATTCATGATGGTATAATTAGTTTTACTTAACGATCCAACAATTTATGAGATATTAAATTTTTTTTAAAGATGATCTATGTGGATTTTTCATCTTTACTGAAAAATGAGTGGCTACAATTGTCTCATTTGATATTAGATTTTTTTTGTGATATATATTGAGCCAAACTCTATACATGTAACAGTCACTAAACATACCATTTTCACGTCAACACCACATCACTATCCAGCACACCAACAAACGTCCAAACCACCCACCAATCAGCCGTAATAGTGACCACCAAACAAAACACATAAAAATACTCAATTTTAATACAAACATGCCCCACAATATACATCACTAATAAATGCACCACTTAGGTAGTCTGCACCACCAAACCGGTGCCAAAAACCCACCATTACGCATAGTGGTAGGGTGTAAGGGGACCGCGCGCTAAGGGTGGTCACCACCCATAGGTTTGTTGACCATTACGGCTGGTCTTATATACCTAACGATATCAATATTTAAATTATCTCGGTTTTCGATTCATCAAAATCATAAATCGTAACTGTAACTAAAACTCGAAACTTTGTCTGGTTTGGTTATGCAAACTGGAAAAAAATTGAGAGACTAGTTAGGTTGACTTGAAATTTGTTAGAATTATAGTCTATTAGTATTAAGTTATTTAAGTCGTTTTAGGGCCAAGCCCATTATGCTTAACTTAACCTAGTTTTCAAGCTAAGTAAAGGTTATATATAGTCTTGTAATTTCACAGTTTTAGTTAAGGCAATACAATGTAGTCATTTCTTCATTACCAATTGTTTACCAACTTAGGTTACATGGTATCAGAGCTTTTGGTACAAGTCGTTGAAATAATTGTCATCCTATGGTGGCTGACTAATTGTAGGTGGTCCAGAGGTATCCCGTTTTTGTTTGAGCTAGTTTTTGTTTCGTTAGTTTATTTTTCTGTCGGGGTTTTGAGAAAGTCACAACAACCTGCTGAAGCTTGTTGTTTTTTATTCGTCACATTATGTGCACTTGTTGCACAATAGTCATAACTCATTCGCTAACCTTTGGATGATTGTGATTATTGGTTTGTAGCTTTTAGCCACAAAGATCCACAATCTTACTGGAGAAATTAGTGATCCGATGTTTATACATGGAAATATAGGTCCTCGAAGTTTCTACTCAACTTGCTGAATTTTCTTGTGATGTTTGGTTTTGTTTCAGTGTATTGGTTGATTTGGTTTAGTTGCGTTGCTCTGGTTTGATGTAGTTGGATTGGCTTGATCTTTGCTTCGGTTATTTAAGTCGTATTAGGGCCAAGCCCATTATGCTTAACCTAATTTAGTTTTCAAGCTAAGTAAAGGTTATATATAGTCTTGTAATTTCACAGTTTTAGTTAAGGCAATACAATGTAGTCATTTGTCCATTACCGATTGTTTACCAACTTTGTTTACAAAAATTAATGAGGTTTTTAAAAATTTCTTAGTTCGGCTTCAGATATTTTGATAAGATATTTTGCGCATGCGTTATCATTATGTGTATTATAGAGAAATAGGAGGAAGACGACTTACTTTCATGATATTCTCGTGTGTCACATTTCTTTTGTTAAAGAAAAAAGATAAGCAAAGAAAAGATGACAGACATTAGTGATGTGACAACCAACATCACTACCTAACCACACTTAAACAAAATTATACCTCAAAATACACTCACACGGCATTCTTCACTACTCGTTACTGCTGGGAGGGAGAGGTTTTTAATGAGGACACGTCGAATGGAGAGTATAAAATGTTAGGAATACGATTTTTGTATAAGAAATATTCGGTCACCCCAGACATGATTAAGCATTGTTTAGCTCGTAGTAGTTACATTAGTTAGTAATACGTAGTTTAGAATTAGATTAGTTCGCGGAAGAAGGACGGGTCTTTACCCACTGTATACCTGATCCGCAGCCCAAGTGGCAAAACCCATGTATATAAACCCCTCTCCATCCTTGGAGAGGGTAAGCCTTCTCTCATAATTCTATTTTTTTTTTGGTTTTCTCTCAAGGCTTCATCTCTTTCTCTCTCTAACTTTCTCTCTCTATATTTCTTTCTTTCTTTCTTACTTGGAACGAACCAAAACCACAAGGTTAGTCGTGTTTATGAGCTTATCTAGTATCCTACAATTGGTATCAAGAGCCATGGTTACATCCTAGGGATCATAGAACTTGTGGTGTATGGTTTGTTTTGGTTTCTACTAGTTTAGGGTGGTTTTTACTCATTTTGTGCTCGTTCGTGGTGTTTCTTGTGATCTTTCTTGTACTTCTAGGATTAGAAAGGTTAGATTCATCTAGTTTATCAGTTGGTTGGACTATATCTAACGTTTGTGAAGTGTACGAATGGGTTTTGGAACTTTTTCTTGCCAGCGGTTTGCTCCACGTTAAAGTATTCTTCACAGCGGTTAGTTTGGGTAGTTAGCGGTTAGTGGTAGCGGTTAAGTACAAGTAGTGGAGCGAACATTACGCTGTACTTTGTACTGTTTCAGCGGTTAACTTCCAGCGGTTTACTTCACAGCGGTTAGTTTGGGTGTTTAGCGGTTAGTAATAGCGGTTAAGTACAAATAGTTGAGCGAACATTACGCTGTACTTTGTACTGTGTTAGAGGTTTATTCACAGCGGTTAACTACTCAGCGGTTAAGTCAGTAGTGGTTACTTTACTAGTGGTTACTCTGTCCAGCGGTTACTATTCCAGCGGTTAAGTATCAGCGGTTAAGTCTTAGCGGTTAAGTTTCAGCAGTCATTACATCAGCGGTTTACTCTTCAGTGGTTACTTTTCTAGCGGTTACTCTGTCAGCGGTTAATTGTCAGCGGTTATCGTACCAGCGGTTTACCTATCTTAGCGGTTTTCCTGGTCGACTTTAGTAAAATCCCGGGAAAGAATTGATTTCTCGGTTTAAGTCACGTGTGTTGTAAAATCCCGTCTAAGACCTTGTCATCATGACTACTGTAACATCTATTGATGATATTCAAGCTGCTAGATCTGACACTCGACCTCCAATGCTAGAAAGAACGGACTATGAGTCTTGGTCACAAAGAATTTGCTTGTATTTTCAAGGCAAAGAAAATGGGAAGAACATTCTGAGATCAATTGATGAAGGGCCATTCCAAATGGGCACTACCAGAGATGTTATCTCCTGGAATTCATTTTACACATAAAATGATAGAAATTTAGGTTTTTGTGGTATAGACTTCAATATGCAAGTTCAAAAATGAGATTTGTACATAAACCTAGCAAGGAATTCATGGTAGAATTTATAGAAAAATTAGTGGTTTACTTACTTGAAAACCTTATAACTTTTTGGGTAGAAAAACCTAACAATCCATAGGTTTATATTGCAAAACCTTGTAATAGATTGCAAATACTACTTGTAAATAATCTTGTACATGAAAAACTTGGTCTTCCTTTGGGTCTTGGTGATGGAACGAGCTGAACAAGAGGAGAGGAGGAAGAAAAACATTTTTCTTGATCACCTTTCTATAACATGCAACTATGAGAATTTTAATTTGGTAGTAATGGTTTTGTTGGGTGATTATGAGGACACCATGTGTCCTAAGACACCTCTTGGCCGGCCATCTCATGGAGAGGTGGTGTCTTGGTTATTTTTGTACAATATTGTTTTTACGGGGTACCGTTTAGTGCATAGTTTTGTAATTTTAGCGTTATCGGGTACCGGGTTAATTAAAAATAAAATATAACGGGACAATACGGGATATAATAAAGTTGTAAAAATTATAAAAATATAATTTTCATAAACATTAGGTAATTTGATAGGTATTGCTTTGTTGGTACAATTCTTGTTGTATATAGTTCAAGTAAAGGTTTATTATTTGGTTAACCACCAAAAATAAATAATATATAGTTTTATAACCTTAGTGGAAAAAAAATATATTAGTGCTCTAGTGGAATTTGTTTGGTACATTAGGTTAAAAACTAATAACTTGTCTTATTATTTATATACAAATAAATAAATAATGGTAACTTGAAAATATATATCTACGAGTGGAATAGAATGCAAATGATGTCGTGATGCAATGTAGACTAACCCTAATCTAAAAAATGTACGATGGTTGACAATGTGACTTTACCTACCCGGTCTCGTCAAATGGATACCCGTAAACCCTGTTTACGTGAAATGTTGAATTGAAATTCAATAAATAGGAAATGTCGGGAATAAAGAAAATTGGCCTGAAATGGAGAATTGTGACAGTGGCCCCCCTCTGAGCATTTCCCACTTGATTTCTTGACCCTTGGAGGAGAGAATTTTAATCTTGGCTGTTAGGAATACGTTTTTTGTATAAGAAAGATTCGGTCACCCCTGATATGATTAAGCATTGATTAGCTCGTAGTAGTTACAATAGTTAGTTAAACGTAGTTTAGAAGTAGATTAGTTCGCGGAAGAAGGACGGGTCTTTACCCACTGTATACCTGATTTGCAGCCCAAGTGGCACGCCCTAGTGGCAAAACTCTTGTACATATAAGCCCTTTCCATCCTTGGAGAGGGTAAGCCTTCTCTCATAATTCTATTTTCTTTTTTTTGGTTTTCTCTCAAGGCTTCATCTCTTTCTCTCTCTAACTTTCTCTCTCTACATTTCTTTCTTCTTTTTCTTACTTGCAACGAACCAAACCACAAGTATGAACGAGTTTGTGATGTTATCTAGTATCCTACAATTGGTATCAAGAGCCATGGTTACATCCTAGGGATTGTAGGACTTGTGGTGTATGGTTTGTTTTGGTTTCTACTAGTTTCTACTCATTTTAGAGCTTGTTCGTGGTGATTCTTGTGTTCTTTCTTGTACTTCTAGGATTAGAAAGGTTAGATTCATCTAGTTTATCAGTTGGTTGGACTATATCTAACGTTTGTGAAGTGTACGAGTTGGTTTTGGAACTTTTTCTTGCCAGCGGTTTGCTCTACGTTAAGGTGTTCTTCACAGCGGTTAGTTTGGGTATTTAGCGGTTAGTGATAGCGGTTAGTACAAGTAGTGGAGCGAACATTACGCTGTACTTTGTACTGTTTCAGCGGTTAACTGCCAGCGGTTTACTACTCAGCGGTTAAGTTATCAGCGGTTACTCTTTAGTGGTTACCTTACTAGCGGTTACTCTGTCCAGCGGTTACTATTGTCAGCGGTTTAATAATCAGCGGTTACTATTTCAGCGGTTAAGTTTCAGCAGTTATTACATCAGCGGTTTACTCTTCAGTGGTTACTTTACTAGCGATTACTCTGTCAGCGGTTAATTGTCAGTGGTTAATGTACCAGCGGTTTACTTATCTTAGCGGTTTTCCTGGTTGATTTTAGTAAAATCCCGGGAAAGAATCGATTTCTCGGTTTAAGTCACGTGTGTTGTAAAATCCCGTCTAAGACCTTGTCATCATGACTACTGTAACATCTATTGATGATATTCAAGCTGCTGGATCTGACACTCGACCTCCAATGCTAGAAAGAACGGACTATGAGTCTTGGTCACAAAGAATTCGCTTGTATTGTCAAGGCAAAGAAAATGGGGAGAACATTCTAAAATCAATTGATGAAGGGCCGTTCCAAATGGGCACTACCAGAGATGTTATCTCCACTGGTGATGATGGGACAGTCACCCTTGGAATTGACAGACCTCGTACGTACAATGATCTGAATGAAGCTGAAAAGAAACGATATGATGCTGACATTCGTGCTTCAAACATTTTGGTACAAGGGCTACCAAAGGACATATACAAACTGATTAACTTCAACACTGAGGCCAAAGCTGTTTGGGAGAATGTCAAAATGTTGCTAGCTGGTTCAGAATTAACAAAGGAAGATCGTGAGTCTCAATTGTACGATGAATTCAAGCACTTTAAGATGAACCCTGGTGAAAGCATCAATGATTACTATGTCAGATTCCACAAGCTTGTGAATGACATGAGAATGATCAGAATGACAATGCCCAACTTCCAACTCAACTCAAAGTTCGTCAATAACATGTCACCAGAATGGGATCGATTTGTCACTGCTGTGAAGCTAAACAAATGACTCAGAAACACCAACTATGAGCAACTCTATGCTTATCTGCAACAACATGAGAAACATGCCATGTATGATCGTCAGCTAAGAGAGAAATTTCATCCCTCAAATGATCCTCTTGCTCTAATCTCCAGTGCTCAAGGACTCAACCAATTCTCAGCTGACTTAATCAACCCTCCATTCACTACTCAAGCAACACAGAATCAGTCTTCTNCTCCAATCACTACTCAAGCAACACAGAATCGGTCAACTCTTGGTCAAGCCTCAATGCAATCAGCAAATGTCAAAACCAACTCACAAGAATCGGGAAATTCCTACATGGACAAGAGAATTGATAACCTCTCCAATCAAGTCTCTCTACTTGTTCAACACTTCAGAAGCACTCTTCCTCAAACCAACAATCAACTCAGAACCTCATCTAATCCACGTAATCTTGCTGTTGTGGAAGATGGGCATGTTGTGGTTCAAGGAAGACAAAATGTCAGAGGAAATGCTCAGAACAGAATGGGAAATGGTAATCAAGGACAAGGAAGGCAAATCAAGTGCTACAATTGTGGTGGGCTAGGTCATATTGCAAGAAACTGCACTGAACCAAAACGTCCTCAGAACTCCGACTACTTCAAAGATAAGATGTTGTTGATATAAGCACAAGAGAATGGTGTTAAATTGGATGAGGAACAGTTGCTCTTTCTTGCTGGTGATGAAGGAAACTCCTTTGATGCTGATGTGGATGATCAACCAGTCCAGGATCTTGCTCTAAATGACCCAAACATATTCCAGGCTGAAGATTGTGATGCATTTGATTCTGATGTTGATGATGAACCTACTGCACAAACCATCTTTATGGCCAAGCTTACATCTGCGATCACATCGGCAAATCAATCAGGATCTTCCAAATCATCCATCATTTCTGAGGTACTCAAATTATATGACACATATGAAACAAGTGCCATTCCAACGATACTCGATGAGGTTCATCAATCTAGTATTGTCACGCCAGATGATGTTGGTTTGAAAAACACTAATGTTTCCTCAAAACAACAACATATGGATAACAATAAAGAGTCTGATGAATCTAGTAGAGCATCTGAAGATACACATGTTGACGATGTGATGCACAATCAAAGGACTCATAACGAAGTAAAACATACATACACTATTGATTCAAATTCTGCTAATATGGGTAATAGTAATGTTGTCCCATATGAGCAATACTTGAAACAAAGTATCGAAAGTACTTTACCTAGTGATGACTCTTTCATTAATAATGATACTTGTGAATATGATGATTATACTGCTGTTATTCCTGATGACACCTTAACCACTAGGATTAATATTCTCAAAGATCAGGTGAATATGTATCAACAACGTGCAAAATTTGAGTTAACTGAACGTGAACAGAAAATGAATTGGCAAATGTGTACATATATTACCAAGAGGAATTTAAAGGAAGAAGAGTTAAGAGGGGAAATAAAATCTTTGCAAAATCAAATCAATCAAACTGTTAAACAAAAACAGGAGATTCAAAACAGTGTCAACACACTAAAATTAGATTTTCAAAGCAAAGAAACTAACCTTCTAAATGATTTTTCCCAATTAAAGGCCTTAAAGAACAAGCTTGAAAACAAATTGTACACACAAGGCCAAACCATTCAAACTGCTCAAATGATGCATAAGCACATTAAGCTTCGTGATAAACATAGTGATAAGGATACAGGTGTGCCTAAAACTAATTATCTTAGGAGCGTTAGTGCCTCTCAACCTGCCTTATATGACTATAATGTGATGCTTAAGCCCAATCATGATTTCCCTGATGTGCGTGATACAGAAGAGATTGTTGAAATTGAAACAAAAAATAGGAAAAGACTTGAGGAGAAGATGAAGGATCCCATGTGCATAGCAAATCGTGTTAATATCAAGCCCCATAACTACTATGAGCAGAACCGATTGACTGTCTTTGTGCCACAAACTAAGTTAACCCCTGAACAGATTTTTTGGGCATTAGATGTGGAAAAAATGAAAGCTGAACTTCTTATGGCTTCCACTCCCCTTAAGTATGCTAAACCCACGGTGTATACTCCCAATACACCCATGAACCTAGTTCAGATAGCACTTCCCACACAATGTAAAACTCTTATTAGCATGTATGTACTATATCAAATGTTTGCAGATTTTGACAAAACGTGTAAAAAGAGGATTACTCCAACGGGAATACTAAGGGGGAAAGGGGTTTTGAAGTTACAAAAGAATGTTATCTCACATAAGTCATTCCGTTTTTTAAACAAATCAAAAACCATTTTGAATACATGGAAACATCCCTTAAACAAGAGATAAATGAAATGAAAGAGGTGTTTAAAAACCAGGAACGTGAAGGAGAACAAACTGTATTGGATCTTCAACATAGTGAAATTGCGAGGAAGAATGCTCTTATCATGAATGATAATTTGATTGCTATGTGCATTGCTCAAGATGTGTTTTATACTGCTACTGATTCTTCTTTAACTGCTTCCCAATTTCATGATATGTCTGTTACTTTAAAGGTTTTCCACAATCGTGTTGTTGAGCTTGAGGGGGAGAATTTAAAACTGCGCCAAAAAATTCAAAAAGATGA